>JAJONY010019085.1:0-45573 GCA_029582405.1 Solanum gandarillasii
TATTAAACTCTCAGATTTGATATATTCAGCTATAGTATATGGGTATTCCCCATCTTTTCAGATTTATTTATGAATTAGCTTCCGCATCAGTGTATTATCTTTAGTATGCTCATGATCATGCCAGCAGGGTTAGCTTGGGATCACTTGTGGTCCTAGGTCCCGTGTCCGCGTCTCGGGGGTAGCTCGGGGCGTGACAGACTTAAAGTTTGAGATTGATGATTGTGTTTGCCTGGAAGTGTCACCTATGTAGGGGGTGGTGATATTTGGCAAGAAAGGGAAGCTCAGTCTTAGATATGTAGGTTTTTATAGAATCTTGAAAAGTATTGGTAAAGTGGCTTATGAGTTAGAGATGCCAGCAAAACTAGCAGCAGTCCATCCAGTCTTTCATATTTCCTTGTTGAAGAAGTGTGTGGGTGATCCAGCATCCATAGTGCCTTTAGAGAGTGTGACTGTGAATGATAGTCTCACTTATGAAGAGGTGCGAGTTGAGATTCTTGATTGTCAGGTTCAAAGGCTGAGAACCAAATAAGTCACTTCAATTAAAGTTTTGTAGAGGAGTTAGTCAGTAGATGGAGCTACTTGGGAAGCAGAAGTAGCATTGAATGCCAAGTATCCTCATCTCTTTTCTAGTGATTCCATTCCAACGTGAGGTAATAGTTTCTTTCTAGTTTTTTAGTTATGCTTGCGTAGATTCCGTCTTAGTATCATGTTCTTTCAGTTAGTCTGTCATTTTCAGTGTATTTGTATGATCTTAGAACTCAGTTAAGTCAGATTCAAGTTTCTAATAGTTAGTGGTAGGATTTGGAGCTCTTTCCCTCCATACTCAGCTAGTTTAGACTTCATTCGAGGACGAATTTTCCCAAGAGGGAGATATTGTAATTACCCGTATCCTAGAAAGGACAAAATGCAGATTCTCAAAATTTGCAGGCGCCACCAACAAAGGCCACCTACGGATCGTAGGGTGACCCACGTTTCGTAGGTCGGGTCCATTATTGGCCACCTATTACCCCCTCCCCAGAACCCCAAAAAATTCAGAGAAGGCACGACCCATAGACCGTAGGTCAGACCACGGGCCGTGATCCAGTCTGTGGATCAGGGTCCTAAGGATCCAGTCCCAGATGCCAAGTGACGGCTAACAAGGATGAACCGTAGACCAGTCGACGGTCCGTCGGACAGGCCCATCGTTGGCCCCACCAGGTTTTAAGTCATGGGTCATTTCGTATATTCCTATTTGCGTTGGACACCTAAATCACGTCTTTTAACCCCTAAACTACGTTGTTTTGGTTAGTTTAATCCTAGTAACTAAATCAGAACTGACCCTAGTTAATTCATTCTCCAAGAACCGATCAAACTAGAGCAAAAAGAGAAGCAATCGACCAAACCCTCTCCATGAACGCAACAAGTTTTCCTCACTTCCAACCCCGAAATAGAAAGATTTCTCCGTGGAATTCGTCACTAGGTATGTGGGATTTCACTAGTAGGTTCCTTTCATCCAATAGGTCCCTAGAATTCAGTCAGATTCTAGATTTCCTTATTACTATCTAGACTTAGGGTTTCTTGAACTTTAGTTAATTGTTTTGATTTAGCTGTATAGTATTCCTAATCGAATTTCTTAAACTTTGGTTAATTGTTATGATTTAGCTGTATAGTATTTCTTGAACTTTAGTTAATTGTTGTGATTCAGATCCTCTAGTCCTAGACCAGAAAGTTTCGAATGCTCAGTTACGGAACGCTATTAAGCTTTTGGCTCTGAGTGTGACCAACAAGAACAACCAACAGGTTCCAGCTCCTACAAATGCTAGTGGTGGATCAGTGGCAGCTAGGGTTCGTGATTTTGTTAGTATGAATCTGCATGAGTTCTTAGGATTGTAGATTGGTGAAGATCCCCATTACATCATAGATGAGGTCAAGAAGATCTTTGGAGTGATGCAAGTGACTGATAATGATAGGGTAGAGTCGTAATTCTATGAAATTAACGATGCAACTCACATTTGGTTAACGCAATGGAAAGAAAAAAGGGTTACAAATGCAAATCCTATCACTTGGGAGTGTTTTAGTGAAACTTTTCTGGACAAGTTCTTCCCTAGAGAGTGAGAGAGGCAAAAGCTCAGGAATTCATGAATTTGAGGCAAGGTAGCATGTCAGTCCAATAGTACGGAATCAAGTTCACCCATCTCTCCAGGTATTCTCCTCACATGGTTGTCGATTCCATGGCTCAAATGAACAAGTTTCTATATGTGGGTGGGTACCTTCGGGCGTATACAACAATTTCCCTGTCGTAATCTCCCAGAAAATCATCTCAGCAGATCTTGTAAAGTTAGAAATGGTAGACTTCGATATCAATCTAGGCATGGATTGGTTACATTTTTGTTATGCCTCATTCGATTGTATAACTAGGATTGTTCATTTTCATTTTCCAAACGAACCAATCTTAGAATGGAAGGGTAGTAGCTTAGCACCTATGGGTCGATTCATTTCTTACCTTAAGGCCAGAAAGATGAACTCTAAGAGTTATCTCTATGATCTAGTTCAGGTTAAGGATTCAAGCTCCGAAGCCCAACTCTTGAGTCAGTTCTTGTAGTTAATGAGTTTCCAGAAGTGTTTCCAGAAGATCTTCCCGGAGTTCCTCCCGAAAGGGATATGACTTTGGAATTGATCTCCTTCAAGATATCCAGCCTATTTCTATTCCTCCTTATAGAATGACTCCATCTGAGCTTAATGAATTGAAAGAGTAGTTGAAAGACCTTCTAAATAAGGGCTTCATTAGACCTAGTATTTCCTCATGGGGTGCACCAGTGTTGTTTGTGAAGAAGAAAAATGGTTCTCTCAGAATGTGCATTGACTATCGACAGTTGAATAAAGTCACAATCAAGAATAAGTACCCTATCCCCTAGGATTGATGACTTGTTTGACCAACTTCAGGGTGCTAGTCATTTCTCAAAGATAAACCTCATCCGGTTATCATCAACTTAGAGTCAGAGATAGTGACATTCCAAAAACAGCATTCAAAACTCGGTATGATCATTATGAATTTGTAGTTATGTCATTTGGACTAACCAATGCTCCTACAACTTTTTGATGAACAGGGTATTCAAGTAGTATTTGGACTTGTTCATTATTGTCTTTATTGATGTTATCCTCATTTACTCTAGGAATGAAGAAGAACAAGTGACTCATTTGAGGGTTGTCCTGCAAATTCTCAAAGATCGCCAGTTATTCGCTAAGTTTAGAAAATATGAGTTTTGGTTGCAATCAGTTGCTTTCCTTGGGCATATTGTGTCTAGTGAAGGGATCTAGGTGGATTCTCAGAAAATAGAAGCAGTGAAACAATGGCCCATACCTATCTCTCCTACATATATCAGAAGTTTCTTGGGTTTGGCTAGTTATTACAAAAGTTCATGGAATGATTTTCATCCATAGCTTCTCCATTGAATAAGTTGACTCAAAAGAAGGTAAAGTGTCAGTGGTCACGTGATTGTGAGAAAAGCTTCGCATAACTGAAAATTTGGTTGACTAAAACTCATGTTTTGACTCTACCAGTGGGTTCAGATGGTTATATGATCTATTGTGATTCATCTTGAGTCGGCCTACGTTGTGTATTGATACAACGAGGTAAGGTTATAGCTTATACTTCTAGACAGCTTAAGGTGAATGAGAAGAATTATCCGACTCATGACCTCGAGCTTGTAGCAATGGTGTTTGCAATTAAGATTTGGAGACATTAGTTGTATGGTGTTCACGTAGATATGTTCACATATCATAAGAGACTTCAGTATATGTTCACCCAGAAAGAGTTGAATCTTTTCCAGAAGTGATATCTTCAGTTCCTCAAGGATTATGTTATGAGTGTGCATTACCATCCTGGTAAGGCCAATGTAATAGCATATGCTCTTAGTAGACTATCTATGGGTAGTGTAGCACGTGTTAAGGGAGAAAGAAACGAGCTAGTAAAATATGTTCATGGTTTTGCTCGTTTGGGAGTTCGCCTTATGAGCATAGGAGATAGTGGTGTAATGGTTCAAAATGGGTCAGAATCTTCATTGGTAGTGGGGTTTAAGGAAAAGCAAGACAGTGATCTGATATTTCTATAACTGAAGGGTGCAGTTCATCAGCAGAGAGTTGAGGTTTTCTCCCAAGGGGGACATGGTGTGCTTCACTATCAGGGTCGATTATGTGTTCCTAAGATGGGTGATTTCAGAAAACAAATTTTTGCAGAAGCCCATAACTCCAGGTATTCTATCATCCAGGGCCACTAAGGTGTACCGTGATCTGCGGGAAGTCTTTTGGTGGAATGGTATTAAAAGGGATATAACAGATTTTGTGGCTAAGTGCCCTAATTGCCAGCAAGTGAAGGTAGAACATCATAAACTAGGGGGTATGACCCAAGAGATCAACATTCCTACTTGGATGTTAGAATTGATCAACATGGACTTCATTACAGGTTTACCTCGTACTCACATACAATATGACTTCATTTGGGTGATAGTTGATAGAGTTACTAAGTCTACACACTTTTTGGTTGTTAAGACTAAAGAATCGGCAGAGGACTACGCTAAGATTTACATTAATGAGATAGTCAGGTTGCATGGAGTTCATTTGTCTATCATTTAAGATAGAGGTCCTCAGTTTACCTTTCATTTCTGAAAGTCATTTCAGAAAGGTCTTGGTACTCACGTTAATCTTAGCATATCATTTCATCCACATATGGATGGTCAGGCCGAGCGTACCATTCAGATCCTATAGGATATTTTGAGAGCTTGCGTGATCGATTTTAAGGAGAGTTGGGATGATCACCTTCCTCTTATAGAGTTCGTCTACAATAATAGCTACAATTCCAGCATTCAGATGGCCCCTTATGAGGCATTATATGGGCGTAGATGTAGATCTCTAGTTGGTTGGTTTAAAGTAGGTGAAGCAGCCTTTATAGGTCAAGATTCGGTGCATGATGCCATGGAGAAAGTTCAGCTCATTAGAGATAGACTTAAGACAACCCAGAATCACCAGAAATCCTATGCAGATGTAAGGAGAAGGGATTTAGAGTTCCAAGTTGATGATTGGGTGTTCCCGAAAGTGTCACCTATGAAGGGGGTGATGAGATTTGGGAAGAAAGGGAAGCTCAGTCCTAGATATTTAGGCCCTTACAAGATCTTGAAAAGAGTTTGTAAAGTGGCTTATGAGTTAGACTTGCCAGCAAAACTAGCAGCAGTGCATCCGGTTTTTCACATTTCGTTGTTGAATAAGTGTGTGGGTGATCCAGCATCTATGGTGCCATTAGAAAGTGTGGCTGTGAAAGATAGTCTCACTTATGAAGAGGTGCCAGTTAAAATTCTTGATCGTTAGGTTCGAAGGTTAAGAAACAAAGAAGTCGCTCCAATTAAGATTTTATAGAGGAGTCGGTCCGTAGAGGGAGCTACTTGGGAAGTAGAGCCAACCATGAATGCCAAGTATCCTCATCTCTTTCCTTCCGATTCCATTCTAGCTTGAGGTAATAGTTACTCTTAAGTTTTTCAGTCATTCATGTGTAGTTTCAGTCTTAGTATCATGTGCCTTCAGTTTGTACCTGTATTTTCAGCGTATTTGCATATTCTAGGAACTTAGTTCAGTCAGAAATCAGTTTCTTGTAATTAGTAGTAGGGTTTGCAGCTCTCTCCCTCCTTGTCCAGCTAGTTTAGACTTCATTCGAGGACGAATGTTCCCAAGGGTGAGATATTGTAACACCTCGAAAACCAAAGTTATAAAATGCAATACAAAAACCAGCAGAACCAGGTGAACCACGACAGGGTTCACGGATCGTGAGAAGGACCACGATCTGTCGACCTGTCTGTGGACTCACACCAGCCCTGAGTGGTGGACCAAGGGACCCTTCACGGACTGTGGATCACCACACGAGCCGTGATGGCTTTCGTTAAGTTGATCCAGTGTAGCCCCTAACCTAGGTGAAGGACCACGAGAACCTTCACGGTCCGTGATCCTTCACACAGTCCATGAAGTGGACCGTAGAGGGAAGGTCCAGAACCAGCAACTACTTGACCAAGGACCACAACCAGCTCCACGGTCCGTCAAAGGGACCGTGGTCAGCCCTATCAGACTTTTAAGTTAGGGGTCATTTGGTCTTTTCTCTATGCGTTGAACTCCTACACTACGTCATTTAACCCCTAAACTAAGGAGTTTTTGTTAGTTTTAGCCTAGTAAACTAATTAGAACTTACCCTAATCAATCTTTCACCAAAATCAAGCGATCTTAGAGGAAATTTGAGGGAGATGTCAAGCAATTCTTCAGGAGAACGCATCAAGGTTTTTATCACTTCCAGCCTTGAAATTGAAAGATTTCTCTTTGAATTTCATCACTAGGTATGTGGGATTTCACTAGTGGGTTCCTTTCACCCATTAGGTCCTTAGTTTTCAGTCAGAATCTTGATTCCCTTAATAATATCTAGACCTAGGTTTTCTTGAATGTTAGAAATTGTTGGGTTTTAGCTGTTAGAAAGATCCAAATCAGATTATCATGTTGTTTCTTAGTTTCTTGCATGATATTCAGAACCCTAGTTGTGTAGATTCATTTAGTTCATGAATTACGCATGCTAGGTCAGTCTAAAAAGATATATATGCTTCAGTTTACGAATGTCACATTATCAGTTATAATTTTTGCATTCTCAGAGTTTGCATGTCAGTAATTGAGATATCCAATACTTTAGTATTTCAGTCATAATATTGCTTATATACATTCTAATTGGGAGTAGGCGTAGACCGAGTGGACTAGGGTTCAGCGTACCTAAATAGTCCCAGAACTACGTGCCCTTGTAGGTTTATAAGTCCCCTCTGTGGGCATTACATTTTAGTGATCATGCTAGTCATGCCTCTATACCTCTGGTAGGGTATATTGGGTCCTCTCGATGGGGCGTATACATCAGACTCCACATTTAGCTCATGTGGTTTTATGTCAGTTATTAGTAGCTCCTACATTCAGATTTTAGTGTATTGACCAGGCTATTAGTTACAGTTCAGTCTTCAGTTACAACATGTTATAAACCTGGTCATTGCATTTAGTTAGTTCATATTTAGTATGTTTAGCATATTTATCATGTTCAGATTATATCATTGCTTTATCGCTTTGTTCAGTTATATGTTTATTCAGTTTTACTCTATCCTTCATGCTTGATATCTTTCAAGTACTGACGCATACCCTGTGCTACATCTTTTCAAGATGTAGGTTCAGGTCCTTAGGATTCCAGATCATGCATAGATCGGTTCCCGATCTCCATTTCAGCAGCATCAGTGGTGAGTCCTCATTCTTTGAAGACGATTGACATGATTATCTTTTCTACTTGTAGTCTTTAGTTTCAGTTTTTGCTAGATCTAGCTGGGGCATGTCCAAACATTTCTAGTCAGTTAGAGGCTTTATTTCAGACATAGTTAGATTCAGTTTTAGCTTTGGAGTTTGATATTTCAGTTTTCATTAAACTCAATTTTATATATATTTAGACTTAGAATGGGTATTCCGTATAATTTCATTTTATGATGTGTTTCTAGCTTCCACACAATATTCTCTTATTCCAGTAAATCTTTAAGTATGCTTATGATATACCAGCAGGGTTAGCTTGGGGTAACTCGTGATCCTAGGTCCCGTGTCCGCATCCTGTGGGTAGCGTCGGGGCGTGACAAAAGCATCTCTAATCAAGCAGCAAAAGAGATTATATATAATCATCATACAAATGACTAACTCAAGAATCTCCTGCTCAACAGTATAAAACCACCTCAAAGTACAACTAGCTCCATCGTACGATGAGAAAAATCAATGAAGGAACCAAATGCTAGCTCATATATAGCTCAAAAGGAAAGTTTCGATCGTAAACCAGATGAAACACTCCCAAGAAGAAACCATAATTATCTAAGGTTCAACCAAATCTCATTCTAAGGTACTAATTACACCGAATACATTAAAGCATTGAACAACAACGCTAATGATATAACTCACATTAAACAAAGGCATAAACAAGGAAAATCAAACCTAAAATAAGGATTGAACAATTCTATGCTAGCCTAAGGCTCAAACGGAATCAAGAAATAAGAATAAGGAAGATAATCCTAACCCACCACACAAAATCCCAAATCACATGCAATTAATGTTAAGCATTACCGAATAGAGCTCAATATACGAACAAGTACATTGTAGCCTACCTTAAAGGAGAACATACGGGCTCTAAAATCACATTAATAGAGCTCTCCTCTGCAAATAACCTTCGATCACTGCCATTGTATAAAAATATTGATCACAACATCAATACAGACGTTAAGACACATAAGTTGCATTAATTTGAAATGGACCAAAAAATTGACTCAAAATGGGATTGTGGGAGCAGTGTTGGGAATTCCAAAATTGACATCTTCAAAAGGTCCTAATTGACTACCTGAGCTCATTCCCTGACATGCGACATAATTCCAAACCTAGAATAGGCCAAACGACAACGTGCAAACTTAATCAAGATTAAAAATACATAAGCATCCCCCTCTGGGGTGAGAATTACCACCAACCAAAGCTCTTCGGACCTTCACAAAAACTCTAACATGCTAATGTAACTCGTAATTTGAAATAACTAGGAAGAAGCTAATAACTGGAAATAGTCATTTTTGGAAAGAATGAAAATCAGGAAGTTTTGTTAAGTTAGAATTAGTTGAGTTTTGGCAAACTTCAAACGGCCATAACTTCTATCTCAGAGTGAGTTAGAGGTACTTCCAGATATGGTAGGAAATCTCTTAAATTGATATTTCCAAAGATGCTTAGTTTGCGTGATTCCAAGTTCGTATGAGTGAGTTATGCTCATTGGAAGTTGGCCAGTTTGAATAAGGAAATGTCCAATCTGGATTTTAGAAGGGCATTATGGTCTTTTAACCACCCAATTAGTTAATTTCATTTTTAGCAATTAAGTTGGGGTCAAAACCGATTGGATTCAATTTTCGCTTTTGAGAAACAATTTAGGGTTTTGAGAGAAGAGAAAATAAGAGGAGAAAAGAGGAGAAAGAGCAAGGAATCGTCAAGTTCTTGAAGCTAGGCTCGTGGATTTCCTCAAGGGGTGATCCTTACGAGGTATGTGAGTCTTTCAAAGCATTAGGTTCGTTCACCCACGCGCCAAGAATGTTTATTTCAGCAAAGTTAGTTCTAGAAAGTTGAAGGTTGATGAATCTTGAATGGTGTTTTCATATTTGTTTTTCGTTCTTGAATTAGGCTAACTTGAGAAGTTTCTAAGCTCTTTACGCCTAGTTTTAGAGTAGTTTTGAGTTAGGTTCATGGGTACATATGTTGGGTATCTAAATCTAAAGAAGAGTTGAGTAAAATAGTCGAGTTTAGGTGAATTAGGAATGGAAAATGAAATAAGGAAAAGTCGGGCAAATCTGGGTAGTGGGGCCGCGTCGCGGACCTGTCCCAAAATTTCACAAAAAGTCTCCTCGCGTTGCGGAGCGGTCACGGACCGTTCTTCCTCAAAAAGTATTTTCTCGACCAAAATTTAAATATACCTCCGCGTCGCGGACCAGCTTTCAGGCAGTGATTTCTTGATCTTTTCTCATGTTTAGCTATCTAAAATCATTCCTAAACATCATGAGATCTTTCCTATAACAAATCACAATCCTTGAATCCATAATTCAATTCAAGGGTAGTTAAGAGTCAAGTCAAGAGAAGTTAAGAGTCATGTCAAGAGAAGTCAAGAGTCAAGTTAAGAGAAGTTCATAAAATTTTCCAAAAGTCTTTTACAAATGTTTTAACTTTGTTTTATGACTTGAATTTTGCGTTTAGTAAAGTGTAAAGTTGAAGTTCATTTCTTCAAAAGTATATGTGACTATGTATTCCCAAAGATTTTAAAATGTTTTCACATTTAAACAAGTAAGGAAACTTTGATTTCCAAAAGAGCCTTTGAGCTAATTTTAAGTTAAAGAGTAAATGTTTTCACATTTGAGCTAGAAAGGAAACTTTGATTTCCAAAAAGCCTTTGAGCTAGTTTTCAGAAAAAAGTATATGCTTTCACATTTAAGAAAGAAGGAAAACTGAGATTTTCAAGATAACCTTTGAGCTACGTTTTGAGAAATTATCTCAAACCACAGAAAGAAGTATGTTTTTAAAAGAGAAAATGGCCAAAAACCCCCCAAGGTATTACCGAATTCTCAACTACACACTTATTCTTCACGGGAGTCCTATCACCCCCCTGAACCTTTTAAAAGTGAAATATCTAGCCCCCTATAAACTCACGCCCAAATTCGTATTAGGTAGTAATCAACACGCGCTGCCACGTAATATTACCCCTTTTTATATATAAAAAATTAATTATTCTTTTATATTTATTTTTTTTATATATAACTTTATCTTCTCCTTTTCTTTCTTTTCCATTCTTCCATTTCTTTTTCTTTGAAGCTTCTGCAGATTTGACGACCGGGATGCCATGACTACCACATCTTCGATCTTGTTCTCTAAGGCTAAAGACAGACAAAAAACTTTGTCACTGATTAATGTTTACAACAATTTCAATAAATGGGTCTTCTTCATTAATGGGTCTATCACCCAATGATAAATTCTTCTTCATTAATTGAATCTATTTCTCTGTGAACTCCTCCATTAATGACTAGTCTAAAGTTCGCTTCTTCTAACTTTCAATTTTGATTTTGACCTACCAACAAATTTTCAAAGTGATGAAAAGTGGAGATATGATAAAAAGTATGTGATTTGAAATTATGAATTGGCTTAGTGATGAAAAGTTGATGAACAACGAATTTATGAATGATTTTGAACTTCTCGAATCGATTAGGCAACATTTACTTGAAGATTGGGATTCCCTTGTGACAACAGTGCTAAAGATGTCCGTTAAAATTGAGCCGGAAGTGATTGTTAGTTCGCTGGAGATATACGATTTCACCGGATTTACAGCGATGACGGGGGTGAAATTGGAAGTGAAAGTTAATATGGCGGCGGTTACCCTGGTGGTCGAGGTAAGCCCGCCTGTGTATATGGATCTTATGAACATTGAAGGGAAAAGATAAAGAAGGTAAAAGAAATAAATGGAAACATAATTTTTATTTTTTTTATAAATAAAATATTAATATGAAATAAATTAAATATTTATAAAGTTAATATTTTAATCATCTTTTTATTTCTCACTTTCCCAAAGAGAGTGAACTACACCTTCTTTGCCACATCAGCATTTAGGGAGCAAATAATTACACTTTAAAATAGTCCAAGGGGGTAATAGGACTCCCGTAAAGTATGAGTGTGTAGTTGGGAATCCGACTATAGGTTGGGGGGTCTTTTGGCCATTTTCTCTTTTTAAAACATAAAGAGCTAGTATATTTTGGGAGTAGTATTGAGCACCGATATGGGGGAGAGTTCAGAGAACTCCGAGCCGCCATAAACCATGTAGCCATCATGGGTAGAAAAGGGTCATACTTTATAGATGATTTCTTAGTGCTTTCTAGCATAGACTAATGGATCCACATAGTAGTTCAGGTTCTATACACTTGGCAAGGTATATGACGGCCCTGGCAGCGTGAGGCAAAAAGTTGTATCATCACTATAGCTCTTAAGTGATGGTTGTCGGTTAGAGACACTCCCACAATAGTACTTTGTATTTTTATATACATCAGAAATATTTGTAATTTCATATACAAACAGGGTTCATATTGTATCTTTGCATACATACAAAGTTATTACTGTATTTCCAAATACACAGAGTTGAAAACCATATTTTAAAGCTTTTCTTTATACTGCATTTATTTACACTACTTTATATTGAAATCAGTTGAGTTGAGTTCAGTTGAGCCAAGTAAGTTCTTCAGTTCCTTTCAAGATTATGTCTTGTTTTATAATTCCCCTCACATACTCGTACATTCAATGTGTTAATTCCATTTAGCCTACATCTTATTATGATGCAGACACAGGTAACCAAGATCAGCATCCAGCGCATCATTGATCCAGTTGAGCACTCAGAGTCAGTTGGTGAGCCTTTTTGCTTTTCGGAGGATCCCTTTGGGTTATGTTTTGTTTTATTGCTTGCTTATTTCAATTGTTCACATCCACCTCATGCTTCTCGCTGAAAGGTTCAGAAACCAACAAAACATACAACATAATATCAAAGGCAAGGTGGGGAAATTTGGCAAATCGCTGAGTAATTCAGCGAGCTCGACCCAGCTCGTCGAAACAACTCGTTGTGCCCATTTTCAACCAAACTTCTCGAAATCAGCCCTGCAACCCCCGAAAACACAATTTAAGCACATATAACATAAATTAGAATAAGACCCATAACAAAAAAGCATTACCCATTGTGAATTAACTCAACTTAATGCATTATAAAATGGGATTTCAACATGCTAGGCAAAACAGGCAAGATTATCGAATAGAAATAAGCAACTAAGCAATCCAATCATACCAGAGAGGCCTAGCAAAATACAACAATATAAGATCATTGCAAAAGAGTACAAATTTATCAAAAATAAACTCAGGGTTTTGAAAAACCAACCTTGTATGCTGACTAAATTGATATTGAGATGCTAGGCGGCAATGAAGTCCTAGTTTGAGGCACAAATCGATAACTAACACCTTGAGATAGCGCAAAATATAGAGAATAATGTGCAGGTGTGAGTTTGGAAAGATAACAAGTGAGGGAAAGTGAATGAATTAGCATTTTTAAACCTGTGGCCTGAAAAATCGTCCAGTTCTCGCCCATTCGGCAACATTAGTCATGATCGCCAAACTACTCGGCGTTTTGTTGAGTAGTCATTTACCTCGCCGAGTTTTACAGGACCTCCGTTTAATGTGGTGTCCAAACGACGGTCTATGTCGGGGTCACCGACATGGTCGGCAACTCGCAAATAATTTCTTGGGATCGTTGAGATTTACAAACTCCAATTTGAATATGTCTTGAGTCAAATGGCAGATTAGGTCGGGCTCGCCGACCTCCTTGGTGATTCACCGACTGGACTTTTTGCTCGCCACCCTTCACTTTTCGAACACCTTTCACACTTCAACTTGTACAAACAACACACCATTATTTTACCAGAACATAAATAAAATCAAAAAGGGTTTTGGGTTACCTCCCAAACAATGTCTTAGTTAACGTCGTGGCACGATGTAAGTCAACACCTAGTTCTCATATTCAGAGTTGGCCATGGTGTCACTAGGTGACTCCTCATTATGCTGTGAACAGTGACTTGATATCAATTGATTTATCTGGGCATCCTATAGTTGAATAATCATGGAATTTGAGGTAGTCGTCTCATTCAGCATTTTGATGTTCTGTTTTATCTCATTTAACACTTTGTCATGTTCCTCAATCTTGTGTTGAATGATTGAGAGGACTTCTTCATTTTGCCCATTTTTATGCCTCTTCCCATCTTTACACTTTCGAATGGGGAAGTGCCTGTCCTTTTTCGTGGACTGCTCTTCCAACTCTGCAGGTTTCTTGGTTAAGAAATTCAGTCGAGTTAACATTGTACCCCATTCTTGTTTTCTCTTAGTTTCCTCGTTGGTCTTAACCATGACGACGAGGAGTTTGACTACTACTTCGTAGGGTTGTTGTAGCAAACAACCCTCGAAAAGTTGGTTAGCGGTACTTCTATTTTCGGGTCCAAGACCCCTACAGAAGCACTCCAGCAGCACTTTATCAGACATCCCATGATTTGGGCATGGGTGTAGAACTGCCTGAAATTTCTGCCACATCTCTTGGATGGTTTCTCCCCCTACTTGCTTGAATGTCAGGAGATTGCCCAAAGGTTCAACAATTTCAAAAGGGGGTGATTCTTTTGATACCCATAGCTTTCATTCTCACTCATTTTTCCTGAAATAGTTACACAAACAGATAAAACAAAACTACAAATTAGGTAAGTAGAACTACAACTAAGAAAAACAAAAAAAATTACTTAACTAAAAATTCTCAAATAACACCACTCCCCGGCAGCGACGCCATTTTGATGTTTGCGTAATCAAGACACAACTTCCAATTCAAGTGTCTACGATCGTACAATAGTAGAGTAACCCAACCAAGGGTTGGAGTAGAATCCTAAGGGAGTGGTTTTGAGAATTAATAGAAAAATAAAATTAAGTTCGTATTAGTCATAGCTGTAAACATTATGGAATAAAAACATACTAAATCTAAAGGGGTGACGCAAGCGCCAATTATCAATGGGGGGTTTTGTATTAATTAACAACTAAAAACAGCAAATATATAAAAAAATGAGTTAGAGAGACGGGATTCTTGGGATGTGATAGGAATACGGGATAGACTAAATTATTGGGTACATGCTTTTGATAGTAAATTGTTGAGTATTTGTAACTATGCTAGACTATAGTGGGTGTAAATTCTCTCTCGAGCAACTTACCCCAAATCAACTTGGTTTCTCTCGAACACCGAGTTGCTGCATTAAGCACAACCTCTGCCTTAGCCCATTCACTATCTTAAGCTGAATGTTTGGGTGAAGGACTAGGATTCACTCTCTCGAGCTGAACCCATGTCCAACCAATACCACCGGCTATCAATTTAGTAGTCTTAGTTTTATGACCTCTCTCGAGAAGGCCAAAAACACTAAGATGAAATTGTATTTGCAACTACAATTCCATTAAGTTTATACACACAACTACTAAATGAAATCACATCTAAACAACAAATAAACCATCAACAAGCAAGACCCAACATATAAGCTAACCCATATTCATAAAATCACACCCCAAGAATTGGGGTTTTAACTAGGCATGTAAAAGATAAAAAAATTATACCAATATCAGTTTCCATGAACTAGGTATGACAGATTAAGTCTTAAAACACGTCAAGAGTGAAGAATCTTCGAGACCCACGTCCAATTTCTTGTAGTTGAAACCCTTTGAATCTTCAAGGTCTTAGAACAACGTCTCCAAAACCCTCTAAAACTTTAACTCTCTAAAAACTGTAAAAAGTTCGAAATAATAATAGTGATATGATACTAAGCTAGAAATTTAAACAAGTATTTATAGTGTTTGAATATTTTTTCTGCAGAGGACCCTTCGGCGAAGTTAGTCGGGATCGCCGATACACTTGGCGATCCGCTCTTTGGTCGATTTCATCGCTTTCCTATTTTAGACTTCAGCCTCTTCGCATTTTGAGTCATTGGGCAACATGGTACTGCTTCGCAGAACTGCTCGGCGACGCGCTGATTGTTCCATTTCATCGCCAACTTGACCTTTTCCTTCGAGGCTCAGCACACTGGAACAAAAGGTGATCTCTAGGCCGATCGACGACTCACTAACTGGGCTCGGCGATCTTCAGGCCTTTATTTCTTCGTGTTTTTCAGCCGCCTTGTTCCTTCTTGCCAAGTAGTGTCCATGTTTTACCTCAAACTCCGAATACCTGAAACTTAAGGATTTTCATCAGATATTGAGACAAAATCTGCATTTGAGGACACTAATTCTATCAAAATATAGCCCTAAATGAGTCCAAATTGTGGAATCATCAAGGTACTTCCAGATATGGTAGGAAAGTTCTTGGAGTGATCTTTCCAATGCCGCTGAGTTTGCGCGATTCCGAGATAGTATGAGTGAGTTATTCCCATTGGAAGTTGGGCTATTCAAATAAGGAAATGTCCAATCCAGATTTTAGAAGGGCATTATGGTCTTTTGACCACCCAATTAGTTAATTTCGTGTTTAGCAATTAAGTTGGGGTCTAAACTGATTGGATTCAGTTTACGCTTTTGAGAAACAAGTTAGGGTTTTGAGAGAAGACAAAAGAAGAGGAGAAAAGAGGAGAAGGAGCAAGGAATCCTCAAGTTCTTGAAGCTAGGCTCGTGGATTTCATCAAGGGGTGATCCCTAAGAGGTATGTGAGTCTTTCAAAGCGTTGGATTCGTTCACCCACGTGCCAAGTATGCTTATTTCAGTGAAGTTAGTTCTAGAAAGTTGAAGGTTGATGAATATTGAATGGTGCTCTTGCATTTATTTTTCGTTCTTGAATTGGGCTGAATTGAGAAGTTTCTAAGATCTTTATGCCTACTTTTAGAGTTATTTTGAGTTAGGTTCATGGGTTCATATGCTGGGTATCTGAATCTAAAGAAAAGTTGAGAAGAATAGTCGAGGTTAGGTGAATTGGGACTGGAAAATGAAATAAGGAAAAGTCAGGCAAATTTGGGTAGTGGGTCCGCGTCGCGGACTGTCCCAAAATTTCACAAAAAGTCTCCTCGTGTCTCGGAGCGGTCACGGACCGTTCTGCCTCAAGAAGTATTTTTGCGACCAAAATTTAAATATACCTCCGCATCACGGACCAGGTTTCAGGCAATGATTTCTTAATTTTTTATCATGTTTAACTATCTAAAATCATTCCTAAACATCATGAGATCTTTACTATCACAAATCACAATCCTTGAATCCATAATTCAATTCAACGAAAGTTAAGAGTCAAGTCAAGAGAAGTTAAGAGTAAAGTCAAGAGAAGTCAAGAGTCAAGTTAAGAGAAGTTCATAAAGTTTTCCAAAAGTCTTTTACAAATGTTTTAACTTTGTTTTAAGACTTAAGTTTTGAGTTCAGTAAAGAGTAAAGTTGAAGTTCATTTCTTCAAAAGTATATGGGGACTATGTATTCCCAAAGAATTTAAAATGTTTTCACATTTAAACAATTAAGAAAACATTATTTCCAAAAGAGCCTTTGAGCTAGTTTTCAGTTAAAGAGTAAATGTTTTCACATTTGAGAAAGAAAGGAAATTTTGATTTCCAAAGAGCCTTTGAGCTAGTTTTCAGAAAAGAGTAAATGTTTTCACAATTAAACAAGAAGGGAAACTGAGATTTCCAAGATTTCCTTTAAGCAAAGTTTTGAGTAATTATCTCAAACCACAAAAATAGTATGTTTTTAAAACATAAAGAGCTAGTATATTTTGAGAGTAATATTGAGCACCGATATTGGGGAGAGTTCAGAGAACTCCGAGCCGCCATAAACCATGTAGCCATCTTAGTAGTTTAGGTTCTATACTCCGAGGGTAGAAAAGAGTCATACTTTTTAGATGATTCCTTAGTGTTTTTTAGCATAAACTAGTGGATCCACTTAGTAGTTCAGGTTCTATACTCCCGGCAAGGTATAGGACGGCCCTGGCAGCGTGAGGCAAAATGATGTATCATCACTATAGCTCATAAGTGATGGTTGTCGGTTGGAGAAACTCCTACATCAGTACTTTGTATTTTTATATACATCAAAAATATTTGTATTTTCATATACAAACATAGTTCATATTGTATCTTTGTATACATACAAAGTTATTGTTTTATTTCTAAATACACAGAGTTGAAAACCATGTTTTAACGCTTTCTTTATACTGCATTTATTTACACTGCTTTATATTGAAATCAGTTTAGTTGAGTTGAGTTGAGTTGAGCTAGGTAAGTTCACCAATTCCTTTCAAGCTTATGTCTTGTTTTAGCATTTCCCTTGCATACTCGTATTCAATGTACTGATACCATTTGTCCTGCATCTTATTATGATGCAGACAAAGGTAACCAGGATCAACATCCAGCGTATCGTTGATCCAGTTGAGCACTCACAGTCAGTTAGTGAGCCTCCTTGCTTTTCATAGGATCCTTTTGGGTTATGTTTTGTTTTATTGCTTGCTTATTTCTGTTGTTAGGATGATCGGGGGTCTTGTCCTAACATCCCTCGGAATTTAAAGGCTTCATAGACAGAGTTAGTGATGTTAGTTCATGAGTCTTTACTTTTCAGTTAAGTTGAGACTTGAGTAGCCACTTTGACAGTGAATGTTATTATAATACACTCTAAGTTATATTTTGAGCAGGTCAGTTTACTTGTTTTAAAGGTATTTTTCTTGAGTAAAGTCTTCCGCTAAGTAAGAAAGCCAGTCCAAGGGTTTGCTTGGGGCCATCAATAGTTCTCGAGTGCCAGCCACGTCCGGGGTATAGGCTTGGGGCGTCACAGCTAACTCGAACCAACGCAACTAGGATCACCAAATTTGGAGCTCCCTACCTCCAAAAATTGAAGTTTTCAAAAAGATGAAGAAAGCTGAAAATGGGTTAATTAAAAGGCCAGTCAGCTAACTACCGCAAACGTGGCCCCATACCGCAATCATAGAGGTCAACAGGGTCATTTTGACCCAGATCATCCATTGTATACATCGAGGACCTCTCACGAAAGCGGAGGATCAAAGCTAGATCCCTTTAAGAATGGAGAGCTTAACTCACAAATATGATGACCAAGCAGCTTGGTTTCAATGAACTCCGTGTCTGTCTTATGAACGCGGAAGCAAAAAATTGTAGTCCTCATCGAATCTGGTTCCTAGGATGCAAATGCAAAAACCAAAATTGTTGCACCAGCCCAAGTTGAAGATCAAAAAGAGCTCCGATAAAATGTCATTCTAGACAAAACTCAACATTCTGGAGCTTATCATATTGACATAATTCTTGTCCAACCACGTTTACCAAGAATGTTGACCAAAGTTAAACCTTGACTGAAACTTCAAAGTTAAAACATTGTAGAAGTAGGGTGCGAGCAAGAACAAAGTTCCTGACTTTGATAACCTTACATACCTTATAAGCTCCATTAATCTTGAAAAAAGAACCCTAACTTGAAGAAGAACAATCTAGAAGTCCTTTCTTGGGATTTTTGAATTAGTTTCTTGAAAATCCTATAGTCAACTGCTAAGATTTCTTTTAATGATTCATGATTACAAGAAGAAATTTGAATTGTAAAGATTAAAATCCTTGGAGAAGGATTTACCTTGAAGAAGAATCTTGTAAAAAATTGAATGAACATTGCGTGAAGAACAATGTTGCTTGGAAGTCTTAAGCTTTGATTTTCTTTTGAATTTCATTTTAGGGTTTGACAGAGTAGAAGAAGAAGTTAAAAGATTGAAATAGATTTTTTTAGGGCTTTATAGAAGTTCAGAAAACCGTTTTAAGGTTTTCCAAGTGGTATATGGACAACAAAATTACTTTTTGTAGAATTTTCCCACGGCTAAACTGCAACTTCACTACATTATTTAGTAAAATAATTATAATTGTCTACACCAATCTTAGAATGATATAAACTTAGTGGCGTTAGAAAGAAGACTGATAGACCTTTTAAAAACTATGATCGTTTCAGGCTGACCTAAGAAAATTATTATATGGAAACTCTACTAATATGAAAACCTTCAACTCAACTTTGTTTTAGAGGACTTTACTTTAATTAATTTCCAAATAAATTCCCACACTAAATAATTGACTTTAACACCTATACAAAATTAAGAATCATCCGGTTCAAACAACACCTTCGCAATAACAAAAAGTATAAATAGCAAATATCACACTCCTAGAGCATTTGAACTAACCTAGAATCCAGTTGGTCCTCAACCAAGGCTTTGGGCCTAAATATTAAAACTAACTCAACAATGATAACAAAAGGAGAAACAACTCTAATCAAGAAGCAAAAGGAATCATAAAGAGGCAACATACAAAGATCTAACTCAAGAGTCTCCTCTCCTACATGAAAAAATCACCAAAAGGTACAACACAACTAGGTCCATCCTACGAAGATAATATGCATTGAAGTATCCAAGTCTAACCAAGGGATTGGTGCTTCATAAAAATTAGTAGTATAACCAAAGATCACCTCACAAAGTAAAAAAACTATGTGGTCCCCTCACCGATGAATGTCTACGTTATTGGTTTGGCTTACCTACTTGCTGAACACCGTAGGTGTAATGATGACCTGAATTTTAGGGTTGTGAGAGATTGGTATTAGAGCTCTAGGTTAGCCGATATCATCGATATGATAGCAAGTGTCTAGTAAAGTCTTACGGATCGGTGTGGAGATATTTGTATCCATTCTTCAAGAGGCTATAAGGAAATCTTAGGAACCCAATTCTTGATTCCTTATAATGTATTTTTGCTTTGATAAACCTCCAAAACTACTTATATAGAATCTAATCTCTTAGATGTTTAGTACGAACTGTTCAATCGATGTGGATGGGACATCGAATCATACCGCTAAGTCTTTGTTCCCTTGTTAGTACATCGAGGATATTTAATGATATCTACATGCCTAGGGGGCAGACCAGGTTCTGATAGAGTTAGTTGTTGCCTTGACTATGCAAGATTCATTGGTGGGAGTTCTTAGTCTCATCATAGGTACACCAAAGTCTAGTGAGGTTCTTGGTACAACTAGTGATTCGCAGGCTTGAGTTGAGGTTGTAGCCACAAGCAGGGTTCCTTGTATATTTTTGAGTACACGACCAAATTCTCGAGTAGGCTACATATACTTCTTAATTATTTATAATATGGCAATACACTATTGTGGAATTCATTAGAGTATTGACTTTTCCACTTCATCTAGCATCAGAACACTTGATCGCAAGAGGGTCTTCTTTTCCATAGGTGGTTTGTCATGCGATGGTCATCCGATGGTCATAGAGCAGGCATGAATTGACACTTCCTTAATTAGTCGTAAGAGGTCATGCCATCAGTATAATGGTGATAAGATCTCACCCCGAGGTTGAAATCATCTTAGTTAGGATCATCCTCACTCTTGACCTACCCGACCCATGGAGAGACCACCTCAAGTTCTAGGCGGTGCTGTGGAAAGTTAGGGTACCTAGAGTGGATAGAATTCACAAAAAAATTATCAGCATTTTCATTTTGGATATTTAGGTTTTGTGGTTCATTCTATTTTAGTTGGGCCATCTTAGTAGGTTATTATCAGTTTGAAGTGTTTTGATTGTTGCAAGTTTGTAACTTTGGTCAGGAGTTTCATAGGGGTCAACTTTTGATACTGCATGGTCAGTATATTCACGCTCCTAGGGTCTTGGTAAATTCAGCTCGGGCAAGTCCCTATAGTGTTAGAGGTGGTGCCCCAGTATTGTAATTAGTGGTGCATATGTTCAGTTAAGGGTCAGACATGTTCCATTCAATGCTCTTACAGGCAGGACATGGGCTGAGGTTCCAGGTATCACTAGTATAAGTGTGATCTCATATTTTATTTACCCCATGGTTGCTTGGGGGGTGTAAATTTGGGGTTTTATCCCCATACGTTCCTATGTTCCTTGCTGTCTACTTGTATTTTGTTGTGAAATCCCTATTTTTTGTTATGTGTCTATGTTCATCCCCTCTACATTATTTCATTTAGTAGTGGATAGTTTTGGCATTGTTTATATGTTTGGAATAGTCCTGGAGTAATATATTGTGCCTTTGTTCTTAACTATCTTGCTCATAGAAGTTATTTTTTCTCTTATTCTGATTGGATTAGCTTTTCCAAATACCTTTGTCATTCATTGTCCCCTAGTTAATTCTTATGACATTAGTTACTGAATGGTGTGATGGAAAGTGTGATATTTGGTTTGTTTGGCTCAAAATTACTTTAAACTATTATTTCCCTTGCCTAAACCCTATTCCTTGTTCTTTTGTGGTAAGGTTGAGGTTTTGCTCTTTTTGTCTCATTATCATAGTCTTGGTGTTTAGAATTGCTTGTTAATCCAACAATTGACTCTTTCCAAATAAGTAGTGTCGGATGGTTATGTTTGAGTTTGGGAGGTTAGAAGGTGAGTAGTTTAGAATGTTATGAGTATGGTGATGACTTGGCCAGAGGTTTTTTATGGAAGGTTTTGTGGAGTTTGTGGGGACTATTGAGTAATACACATATGTTCTATTGACGACCAGCAAGGAGGAGTAAGTAAATTTGTACAAGGGTGTCAACTTTGTTTATTATTGGTTCATTTCGCCAACATTGGGGTATAGTTCCCATTTATGGACTTCCTTGTGTTTAATTATCGTTGTTTGAGTTCTGGGTTATAGTAATGTTCTACCTTGTGAGCAATATTACTTTCTTTCATTCTAGTCACTATTTAATACCTTCATTTTGTTGGAGTTCCATGATGTTTGTGTCAATGATTTAAGAGGTCTGACTTTTGATTTTCATATATGTGGTGGCATTCATTAATAGCTTTTAAACTTTTATTTTGCTAGAGATTGTGAATCTTCTTAGAAGGCTCATCTTATGATTGAGTAAAAGTAATTTGTTGATCAACAATGTTCACTTGCTTTAGGATGTGAGGTTTTGTGTGTACTATTGTGGTTACCTTGGGGTTGTTTGGTTTTGTTGCATCACTCTTGATAGTTTTGATATGTTTTTCCTCTACCTACCAGTTCAATTTCCATTGGATTAGGGTGGCTTACTTAGTTTTGCACTCGGTCGCTGGTTCGTGGATTCTGAGTTGTAGTCTCTATTACTTGGGGCTTACAGTTTAATGTAACTTTTGTTTTCTAGAAGATCATAAGTAAAAGGTTCTCATTAGAGTTGGACTTAGTGTGGTTGTATTTGTAGATTACTCATCCATTAAAGTAGTATTTCAAGTTCAAAAGGTTATATAAAAACATATGTTTTGGGTTTGAGAGTTATTGGGGTTGAACTTTGGCCTTGTGTTCTTGATTGAATAACTTATTATTGATTTTCCCACTCTTCGATGTTCAGATTGTGCAGGGACTGTTTGTATGGTTCAGGATGGGTAGGATATCTACAATGAATATAAGGTTTGGAGAAGGATGGAAAAGCTTTACAGGTTTTAAGTATGAAGGAAAAAGTTTTACTTAAGATCTAAGTAACATCTTCTCTTGTATGTTGGTCGCTTCATTATGTTGTATTTGTGTGGTATTGGTTCATCACAGATAGGTTTGTTGCATTCTGTTGTCTTGGGTCTAGTTGGAAGGAATTCATTACCAAAAGGAAGTAGTTGGGGTTTCTATTTTGAGTTTTGGAGATATGAAGTCAATTTATAAATTTCCTATCAACCTGAGTTTTGGGTTGTCATCGCTTGACCTCAGAGGGTATTTTTAAGGTCAGAAAAAGACTGTAGGACAAGTACCTTTTATTAGTGGATGTTGTAATGACCCTTAAGGTTATTTTTTCTATATTTTGTTCATTTCAGCATTAAGAGATTTCATGTAGCGGCCCTAATTAATTTATAACTTGTTTGAACTGATAATTCAGTAATCGGGTCATTTGTTTGAGTTTGGTGCAAGTTTCTATGTGTTGGAGCCTTTATGTAATGACTCAAACCATCGTTATTGAGAAAAGGAAAAATGTCCGGAGAGCTGGGCCCCTCATCCCGCCAGAGTGGGACAAAAGCCGCTAAGGCGGCAGTGCTCCAGTGGGACAAGGAGCGCCAGAGCGGGAAGGTCGGGACAAAATTTAAATAACGCAAAGTCTTGTTTTCTCCTTTTTCCCAAAACACCAAAAAGAGGCGAGGATCACCTCACAAACCCTCAAAAGGTTGTTCTAGGCTTAGGAAGGAAGGAGGAAGAGATTTCTAGCGCAAGGATGCCGATAGCTTGTGGATTCTCGGCTAAATTCACTGTCTCGAGGTTCAGAAACCAGGATTAGAGCTAAGATTCCTCTGCGACTACTTGGTGCCCAGGTAGGCTATGTTTATTAATTGAGTAGTCTTAAATTCGTGTTTCATGTGTCGTATATTGTTAATTGATAGTAGAAATCATGTGTAGGCCTCCGTGCACTGGAAATATTGATGGTTGTACTCGTATTGCTAGTGGTTGCGTAAGATGTGTATCGTAGGGTGAAGCGTTGTCCTATGGAACTAGGGGTAGGTGGTGTTTTGACTTTTAGTTTTATGTGATAGATGTCGGATAATGTTTTCATTGTATGCATGTGTGTATGTGAAGAAGGGATTATGAATTGAACTTGGTGAAACATCTAAGTATGTATAATTACATGCCATGAACCTGTTGGGAACCGAATCTAATGAATTATTATGTATGAAAAACTGCATGCAATGAATCCAATAATTGATTGTATGAATATGAGTAATATCATTATGGATGTAATTGTGATTGTGGTTGTGCTGACTAGATCTAGTATCACTTTCTGACACATACATTGGATCGGGTGTCACGTTTCGACAGATACATTGGACCTAGTGTCACATTCCAACATATTTATTGGATAGGGTGTCACGTTTTGACATATATATTGGATAACGTTATGACAAACTAACAGTTTGGGTGTGGGTTCCAAGAGAGGACCATTGTATTGTTGTGTCTACTTGTGATTGAGAATATGGAATTGTACGTTGCTCCTAAAATGATCATTGAATTTTGCATGCTACACACATGTGAGCGTACTATATTGTAAGGTAATTGGGTATATCTCATTTTATGGGGAATTTACTATGAATGATCATGCCAATTTGGTCGGTTGTATGGTAGATGGGGACCGAGGGTCCATGTGTTACTATGGGTTACTTAGAAGGGTGGTATGTGTTCTTGAAAGTTGAGAAGTGCGATGGTATTCCTGTCGTAAAAGTTCAGTAGCACGATCTTACCTTAGAAGGGGATTCGTATTGAAATGATTAGCGAGTCTGGGTAGAATGTACCATGGCATCAAGGGTTGAGTAGTGGTATGGAAAAAGTTATGGGTATGTTGTGAGTGGTTAGTCAGGTTTGTAGTGGTTACATTCAGTGCCTCATTTAGGAGATAGAATGGTTAATTTATGACCAAGGACGGAGCTAGTAAGGTGTTACAGCCAAGTAAACTAGTATATTTTTAAAGCATTTGAGAATTATAAAGGTGGAGGAATGAAGGGTCTTATTGCATTTTTCCTTGCTATTCGATTTCTTATATTATGTTGTGTGTATCGGGTTGATTGATGATGCCTACCAGTATGTGTGGTTTTACTGATACTACTCTTGCTACGCCTTTTTGGCATAGTCTGGTTGCAGGGTCTGTGATGTTTCATAGGTGAAGACGAAGTCAATCTCGAACAACTTTTATTTTCCTTCCATGTGGTAGAAGCTGCGTCATTTGTTAATATGTTATATTTGTAATCTTAGAAGCTCTTGTACTTGTTTAAACTTGATCCTTGGGGAAGTTAATTAGTTTACAAGTTAACTTTGAGTCGTTTAAAAACTCTTATTTAATAAACATTACATAAATTTCCTTTTATTTGTCAATTTTCTTAATTTTCCGCATGTCTTTAACTATTGGGAATCGAGGGTTCTCCTACATAGGTGTTAGAGTAGCTGCCCGCATGGCTCGGTGAGTTGGGTCGTGACAAATTGGTATCAAAGCCCAGCTTATCGGTCTCCTAGTACAAGAACAAATGTGGAATAGACTCCTTTGGATTGGTGTTTTGACGTCCACATCTAATCTTCAAGAAGCTATGAAGCATTCGAGGAAATCGTTCAATTTCTTCTCTCCTTTGGTGTGAGTTGTCGCTTATGGTATGGGTTGATTCCCATTGGTATCTTCCGATTCCTACTAGTATCTCAGCAAAGTGAACCATACGCCGTAGTCACGGCTAAAGGGATACAAGCAAGGTAAATTGGACCTGAGAAGGTTCCAATTGGTATCTAGCCTTAGAGGTTGTATAAATGCATGGATGATCATCTAATGGTCATCCATGGAATGAATTGAGCGAATGAATTTTGACTTGCCATTGTTATGTAGCTTGAAAACTGTGAATGTGTGTGTATTACTGTCTGAAGTGACTGTTGGTAAGTAAGGTATTTACTTGAATGCTATGATATGAGCATGTACACAGTGTTGCCTGACTGGAGTTCGATGTTGGCAATGTACTTGCCCGAATGTTCAAAATTGTGCGAATTATAATTGCTTGATTTTCGGGAACATGTTGTCAGAAAAAGGTCATCACTGGGTTAGGTGCAAGGTTCTAGATACACTACGATGTGAATTGTAAAACGAGATCTGGAAGCATGTTGCAACTGATTATAAATCGTGTAAGTGATAAGCATATTCTTAGGATGGGCATGCTTGTGGTGTTGGATTAATGTGAAGGGATTCTGGAGTGTGTACCGTTGGGTTGACTCGGGGTAGACAATGATTATCCCAGCTAAGAGGATAACCCTAACTAGTTTGTTATGACCCTGGGAGTCAATGATAAACTTTAGAAACTGGAAAAACCCCAGGAAAATTTTGTCCTGGAATTTGTTCCGTCGGAGCCGCTGGGGCTGGATTATTCCCGCCAAGGCGAGACGCAAGCGAGGAAATACTCCTGCCAGAGCGGGACAAGGCGAGACAGAATCTCAGCCCTGTCTCCCCTGTTTTTCCTTAGTCACACATATGGACCCGAATAGTACATGGGACAAATCCATGCATAACGCATCAGTACCCAGCAATAGAACATAAGTTATAATCCTTAGCATTTTAACAACATTTGTGATAATAGCAAAAATTAGCATCCATGTGCTTACAAAAATTTAAGGAAAAAGCAAAAAGAGAAATAGAAACATTGTTTTTTACATGCTCGAGAGGGGCAAAACCAAATTAGGAACTCTGGGAATGGGAAGTGTCGCTACCTGACTCCAAGTCCTCCGGGGCCGTCTCGCTAGTTCACGCCTCACTCGACCAGGGGAACTCCCAAAAGTCCTCCGGCTTGAGCCTGGAAATTCCCTCTAGGGTTGACGCAAGAGAAAATGACCTTAATTGCCTTTCACATCCGGCCCATCAAACGATCCCTCTCTAGACCCTTTTTCCTCTAAAATCATAGCAGGCGGCGGAGCATCTCAACCTCGAAGGCAGTGGAGGTTGGAACTATAGTCGAGACTCTAGGATAAGAACCTTTAGTCTCCTCTGGACGGCCGCCAGGTCCTCCTCCACACAAGCACCAGATAGTGGGGGATAGGACTAGGTAGGGAGAGTACCATTGACATCATCATCTTCCCCTCCTTCGTCATCCGCCTTAGTAGCCACTTGACTGCTACCATCCCTGCCCGTCTTCCTCCTTTTACTCCCGGATGTGGAAGCCTGCCTAATCAAAAAAGGGTGGAAAAGGGGATCCATGGGAATTCACTTATCGGTGTCCAAGAGTGTCTCTCGTTCACTTGCACATTGTTGTCACCATTCTAGGCAGGAAGAATGCCTTCTTGTTGCCCCGGTAGAACACCTTCCATTCAAAAATAATATACGTGCCCACATTTAATTCAATTCTATGCATAGCGCAAGACACCACTAGAACCTGGGAAAAAGTTACGCCAATGCAGTTGCCCGATGGGCGGATCCTCCTAGAAACCAAGTGTAGCCACCTCTTAGCATTAGGAGACTAGTGAGTAGTGGTGACTCGGTCCCAGCGCACAGGAGTAACTAGTGTATCCTTCAGCTAGCCTAAATCCATCTCTCGCAATTTGGCCTCGTACTCCATGTTGGGGACCTCGAGCACCTCGTTGATGAATTGAGTGTTCAAGGGGATGTCAACTCTCCGGATGCCTATATCGGGGTGAGAGTCGTCCTAACGGATGGTAGGAAGGATGGCGTAAAACTCTCTCACTCAGCCAAAGCGCGCAGCAGGGGAGCCTTTGTTATAGTGGACCCCATCAAAACTCCATCAGTCGGGCATGGAAGGCGGGAGCTTTATCCTCTAAGCCCAGCAAGTGAAAACCCCTCTTAGAACATAACTTGGTGTTCTGGTGATCGTGGTACCTTTCTTGACTTACAGCATCGAGAAACTGGACGAAAGGCAGATTCTCCTCGTTAATACCATTCATGGTAGACAAGCCTGCAAAATTTATGAAAGGTATACATTAGAACTCCATGGGATTTGGCAATATTTGGCAAAGAAAAAGTAAATTTTCTAATTAGAGTGGCAAGGGGCCACTGCCCTACTGACTTCTGCCACAACGGCGAAAATTCAGCTGTAGCGGGATGAAGAAGACCACTACAGCGGGATGGAGCCCGCCAGAGCGACCTTCATCTAGAACAAACTATATGCGCGATCATGGCGCCCCTTTACCCCAAAAGCCTCATTTTAATAGATTTTCAGCAAATCTGAGTCTATAAAGTACCCTAGTACCTAAATATGCAATTATTTTAGAAAAATAACCCCTAAATTGTGTCTGAATCAAAACTTTACACCAAGAAACTTTTCAATTTACCCCACCCATTTCGAAACTGTTTTGAACGGATTCTCATGAAATCATTACGCTCAGAACATTATAGAGACATTGTGAACGTAAGGGAAGTGTCCATGCAATGTTTTTCTAGCAAATCAAGAAACTTATTTTCAATTTAAAAAGAAACTACCCTAAGACTTTTCTAATCAATCGTTTAACACCATGCAATCATAGTTAAGTGAGTATGGAAGTAAATAGCGTGAGGAATAAGAGCATTACCTTGAATTCACCATTTGGAGTAAGGCAATTGAGAGTTTTAGGGAGTTTTGAGGGAGAGAGGGAGGAAATGGGGAAACCATTCCCTTTTTCCCCTTTTACTATTTTTGATCTCCCGCTACAGTGGGAGAGTCATCGCCACAGTAGCCCCGCCTCAGCGGGAAACCTGCTGCTCAGGCGACATCAAACTAAACCAATCAGTGTGTCTCTTGTCTTCGTGTGTTTTTTTATTCCCCTGACCAGTCCCTTGGGTAGAGAACCCTTTCGTGCTTAAAAATTTAAAAACCACCACACTTCGTGGTTCTATAATGGGCCGGTTTGTTAGTTTTGAAGTACTCCAAAAAAGGCTCGTGCTTATCCCTTCGCTAGTCATTCGGGGAAACGAGGGGTAATTTGGTATCTGTTGTAATGACCCGAAGTGACGTTATAGAAGAAAGGAAAAATGTCCAGAGAACTGGACCCCTCATCCCGCCAGAGTGGGAAAACTACCGCTAGGGCGGCGGTGCTTGAATGGGATAAGGAGCACCAGAGAGGGAAGGTCGGGACAAAACTTAAATAACACGACGTCTTGTTTTCTCCCTTTTCCCAAAACACCAAAAAGAGGCGAAGATCACCCCAGAAACCTTCAAAAGGCTGCTCTAGGCTTAGAAAGGAAGGAAGATGAGATTTCTATGGCAAGGATGATGATAGCTTGCAGATTCTCAGCCAAATCCACCGTCTTGAGTCAAAAAATGATGATTAGAGCTAAAATCCCTCTGCGACTGCTTCTTCCCCAGGTATGCTAGGTTTATTAATTTAGTAATCTTAAATTTGTGTTCATTGTGTAGTATATTATTAATTGATAGTAGAAACCATGCGTAGTCCTTCGTGCATCGAAAAAAGGGGTGGTTGTACCTGTATTGCTAGTGGTTGCATAAGAGGTGTATCTTTAGGGGGAAGCCCCGTCCTGTGGAACTAGGGGTAGGTGGTGGTTCAACTTCTAGTTTTATGTGATACATGTCGGATAGTGTTTTCATTGTATGCATGTGTGTATGTGAAGAAAGGATTATGAATTGAACTCGGTGTAACGTCTAAGTATGTATAATAACATGCCATGAACCTATTGGGAATTGAATGTAATGAATGATTATGTATGAACGACTGCATGCTATGAATCAAATAATTGATTGTATGACTATGAGTAATATACTTATGGATGTGATTGTGATTGTGCTTGTGCTGACTGGATCGGGTGTCACGTTTCAACACATACATTGAACCGGGTGTCACGTTTCGACACATATATAGGACTGGGTGTCACGTTCTGACACATGCATATTGGATCGGGTGTCACGTTCTGACTCACTAACACTTTGGGTGTGGGTTCCATGAGAGGACCATTGTACTGTGTATCTACTTTTGATTGAGAATATGGAATTGTACATTGCTCCTAAAATGATAATTGAATTCTTCATCCTATACACATATGTGAGTTTACTATATTATAAGGTAATTGGGTATATCTCGTTTTATGGGGAATTAACTATGAATGGTCATGGCGATTTAGTAGGTTGTATATATGATAGATGGGGACCGAGGCTCCAGGTGTTACTATGGGTTACTTAGAAGGGTGGTATGTGTTCTTCAAAGTAGAGAAGTGGGGTGGTATTCTTGTTGTAAAAGTTAAGTAACTCGATCTTACCTTGGAAGGGGATTTGTTTGAAATGATTAGCGAGTCTAGGTAGAATGTACTATGGCATCAAGGGTTGAGCAGTGATGTGGAAAAAAGTAAGGGGTATGTCCTGAGTGGTTGGCTGGGTTGGTAGTTGTTACATCCATAGCCTAATTTAGGAGATAGAATGGTTAAGCTATGACTAAGAACGGAGCGAGTAAGGGGTTATATCCAAGTGTACCAGTATATTTTGAAAGCATTTGGGAATTATATAGGTGGAGGAATGAAGGGTATTATTGCATGTTTCCTTGCTAGTCTAATTCTTATATTATGCAGTGGGTATCAGGTTGACTGATGATGCCTACCAGTACGTGTGGTTGTACTAATACTACTCTTGTTATGCCTTTTTGGCATAGTTTGGTTGCAGGGTCAGTGATGTTTGATAGGTGAAGTCGAAGTCCATCTCAAACATCTCCTACTTTCCTTACATGTAGTGGAGCTACGTCGTTTGTCATTATGTTATAATTGTGATCTTAGAAGCTCTTTTACATGTTTATACTAGAACCTTGGGGAAGTTAATTACTTTACAAGTTAACTTTGAGTCGTTTAAAAACTCTTAATTTATAAAAATTACAGGAATTTCGTTTTATTTGTCAGTTTTCTTAATTCTCTGCATGTTTTTAACTGTTGGGAATCGAGGGTTCTCACCTTGAATCGAACAACTCAACTTCTCAAATAAATGTCAAGTCTAAGACATCTTGATCCACTATCTTTGCATCCATATTCAGTATCTCGTTGCAACTATGGTACAAGAACGGATCCGCATCCTTAATATCTTCCAATAATACACCTATTCCAGTCAATTGCAAGAAAAATACGCTATATAAAAACACTCAGTTTTGTACATCGTATGTTAAGGCCAACACAATCATCCTACCAGAGAACTGGAAATACTCAAGGTGTAACAAATTCACTTCATATGTTCCAACAAGTACAAATGGTAGGAGATATTGATTATGGAAAAACATTTTACATTGAAATTATATTCATTCAACCAAAAATATGCGAAAGTATTTTCCATGTAAAATGTTTTTCAATATTCAGTATCTTCTACCATTTGTTCTTGCTGCAATATCTGAAGTGAATATGTTACACCTCGAGTATTTTTGGTTCTCTGGTAGGATGACTTCATTGGCCTTAGCATATGATGTACAAATCGTCGTTTTTTAGTGCGCTTTCTTTTTTTGCAATTGGCTCTAAAAGGTGTATTATTGGAAGACATTAGGGACGCAGATCTGTTCTTGTACCGTGGCTGCAAGGAGATACTGAATATGGATGTAGAGTTAGTGGATCAAGATGTGTTAGGCTTGACATTTGTTTGTGAAGTTGAGTCGTTGTGTTCGAGGAGACAAATAGAGCTTCATCCCAATGGGAAAGATATCGTTGTGGACAGTAAGAACATGGAGTATTATGTTAATCTGCTTATCCAACATCGTTATATTACATCAATAATATAGCAAGTGGCGTATTTTTCAAAAGGCTTCTAAGATGTAATAACTAGGTCAAGGCTTGGAGCCTCCTATTATATATATTCATTAAGATGACAAAAGAGGAGAAATACTTGGAGCCTAATTTATTAGATATTCATCTAGATGACAAACAAGAATAAGCCATGTTAAAGTTAAACATGGATCGTGGTCCAGTAACAGATCAACGTGGCAATGATAGATATAATGACTATGAAGTTTATGAAAGCATTAGATTTTTTAGGATAGAGAGTGGACTTAAGGATGTGATCAAGGAATATTATTGTTTCAACATTATTTTTTATCGCCTGATCATGGACTCAAAGGTTCTTCCACTCTTTTTGACCAAATACTATGATCTTTGTCGCACCCAAATTAATTTATGCATGACCATTTACTAGGTGGTTTAACTGTCAACCTAGATGCTGGAATTATTACTTAAATTATGGATGCCATTAAAGCTTTCACCATTTCAACCCCTAGTGATCATCTTGATATTTGGGAGTATTCGTTGAAAGCCAGTGAGTGTTTTTGCATGAGAGTTAGATTTGAACGCGCAAGGCTTAGTAAGCTCATTTACTTGTAATTTGAATTAATGAACATTCTAGAATCAAAGATAGTTGAGCTAGCTGAAGCAAAAGCGGAAATGTTTAATTTTAATGATAAGCTTTTGAAAGCAAAGCAGGTCTGAACTCTAAAACTAAGGGTTTAACAAAGGAAGATAAATCTTTGACTCCATTTCCAGGCCCTAGCAACTTCTCCATGGTAAAAAATTGTTTATCAAAAACTTGTCCTCATTAGTAGTATAATTAGATCCTAGTTGCAAGCTTCATTAAAATGGTATCTGCTATTTTTTGTGAGGTTACAAGTTTAATCTTCTTATATCTAATAGGAAGTTAAATATTATTCATATCGGATGTTCATTAGTTTGGAATGATACCTACAAGTGTATAGCATTTCAATTTTATTACATGTCACATGTGTTTTGACTTTTTTTTTCTCTCTGTCCAGAAAATTATTCTCCGAAATCTTTGTTCGCAAACTTCCGAAAATTGCGTTTTTTATTTGTCCGATGAACAACAAACCAGAGTTTTTTTTTATGTGTACTTCATAGCAAAATGCAAGTGACACAAAAAAAGGGTTCAGTTAGTTTGGGAAAAAAACTTCAAATTTATTGTGAAAATACTTATAACATATATTAATTTTTTTACCTTGATGATACTGGTCTTACAAAGATTTTACAATGAAGGGAAACAGAGAAATAAATGTGTTCTATGATCAAGAAATTAAATTAGAAAAAATAAAATAAGAAATGAATGTTCTTAATAATATGGCAAAAAAATTAAATTTAACAAAAATGAAATACAAATGAATGTGCTTAATAATATGACCAAGAATATGAAGAAGGATAAAATATGAAAGGAAAACATAGTGAAAACCATATTTGTCCAAATAAAGCAGAAAAACATAGAACATGAAGAACAAGCCATAAAATATAACAAATGTAAAAGAAAAATACAAATTATTTTTTTGTTAGAAATTTGTGAGCTTAATTAGTTGTTGAAAACGACAAGTTAGAGTGTTTTTATCATTCACATTTCTTTCATTAAGTTATATATTTCAAACTAAAATTTTCATATTCAATTAGGATATTTATCTAAAAGAAATTATATTCATATGAAATGTTGTTTTGTTGTCCGACTGGTTTTATTATCTCTATTAAAATGCTTTTGATTATTTATTTAACCTGAACTTTAAATAAGAGGTAGAAACAGATAGTTTTTTTCTTCATTTAACCTGAACTTAAAATTAGAGTTATTTTGGTACTATATAGTTTAGATTTTCTTATAAATACTTTGATACAACAGAGTTTTCTAAGAAAGTTTTTCAATTCCCATTAGTCAAAACATGATGACACTGTTATTTTTGTGGATGAAAATGAAGAAGAATTTTCCATAAAATACCTAATTGATAAAAATGGATTGTATGGGGATTGAAAAGGTTTCTTCATTGCTCACAATGTTCTTAAAAGAGTTGTCTTGGTCTTCAATTGATTCAACCCTGGGAATTTAAGGTAACACCTTGTAAGTGATAAAATCCAAGTCATTTTGTTAAAGGAAGAGTTGTTTTTTATTTGATTGATCGTATATGCACTAGTAGTGTAAATCAATTGTTGCATGACCTAGAGAGGTAGTATTAGGAACGAAGATATATTTAATTAGGTGGGAGTAGCCCTGTGGTGGAAAGGATGAGGGGAGCAAGATTGAGATTGTTCTGGTGTGTGAAGAGGAGAAGCGTAGATTCCATTTTCATTGTGTTATTGGTATTGCTTCTCCTCTTAACAAACCAGAACCATCCAGGTCTCAATTTCCTCATCTTGTCCAACAACGAGGCAAACTCCCACCTTGTTTAATATATATTCGTTCCTAATACTACATCTCAAGGTTAATTAAGAAATTCATTTACACTATTTGTGCATATAAGATATATCAAATGAAAAACGTAACTATTTCTTTAATAAAATGACTAGGATTTAAGCACAAACAACGTATAACCGAAATTTTGCAAGGCTGAAGCAATTGGAAGTCCAGGGCATCTCTTTCAAGAAGGTTGTGAACATTGGAAAGCCCTTTCCGACCCCCACTCAATCAATTCTTACCAATAAGGTACTTGGTAGGAAATCTTTCTTCAATTTCATTGACAAAAACAACAACATCATCATATTTTTAGAAATCGAAATCACAACAATTTCTTGAAAAAATCTAATGTATCATAATATTTATAAGAAAATTGTGACTATATAGGTCAAAAAACAACTCTAATTTAATCAAGAATAAATTGAACTTACCAACAAAAATCTCCCCAAGACATGCGATGGGAGCATACATTTTGACAAAACTAGGAAACCCAAAATGCTAATTTGCTTGAAATTTTTTGGCTCAAAGTTGGGTTGATGAGTCTACTTTAGCAGAGATTTGCTTTTGTCCCTTCCTTATAGTGCTAGTAAAATCAAGAAAGAAAATAATTATTAGATAGATAATAGAACCATTCACACAACCAAGTAGTAATTCATAATACTAGGTGGAATGTTTGTCTACTACTATGTATTTAATTAATAGATTTTCATCTAAAGTGATAAATCTTTAGTCTCTTTATTTAGCCCGAATCATGGACTATGACTGAAGATCAAATGTCCAAACATTGAATTTCGGACTAATAGAAGAGCAACATAACCAGACCTTCAATCTGCGACCATAAGGCTGTTGAAGAATCGATGTCAAATCAATAGGGTAGTGTGACCAGATCTTGAATCTTCGACCACAAGGCTTCTAATGAATACCATATCAAATAAACATAACACTGCCACCTTGGAACATTGTACACTCCAAGATGACAAACACAAAAACTCTAAGCACGAACCGAATCCAATCCCAAACTGTCCAACCGCACCCGATAGCCTAATCGTGAATCACAAGGACTGTAGAAAAGAGGGGGGTATGGAAAGAAGGTCATCAGAACTGAGCTACTACCTAACAAAGACTCATTCTATCGGACCTAATTATTCTACATCAATGTACATGGAGCTATGTCATCCGAAGCAAGCATATGCTCCTAAATGCACAAGTCTAATGGAAGCACTAGTCTACTCCTAGATTAAGGCCGAACATGCCTTCAACCACAATAATAAACAATTACAAAACATGCCACAATGTAGAGATAATTATGAACAAGAAGAACAACATGCTAGTAGCCGGAAAAACCTGACAAAAGCTTAAAACTTGATATTAACTAACAAAGCATGATAAAATAGCTACCAAACCTGAATTCACACAAATCAACATTTATTTACATTCCCGAGCTCAATCTTAAGGACAGGAAGCCATATAGCCTACCTCAAACCAAATTGCTTATGCTTCAAATTCAAAAGTCCAATGCTTCTCCATTCCGAACGGCCTCCGAATGCTAAAACACTATCAAACATAGAAGAGTATTATTAACACTGTCGTTTAGACACCAATCATTTTAATTAGACAAAAATTTGAGTCAATATGGGAATTTGGGACCCATCTTAGGAATAAAAAAATTCATTCCATCAAAAGGTCCATTTAAGCCCTCAGAAATGGTATCCCAAAATGAAACACATTTCAAGGAATGGAACACACCAAAACACCAACATGCAACAATTCCAAAGTTACGCACAATCAAGAGGGCTGCCAGCTCCTTCGGAGCAAATTTTACCGCAAACAAGCTTTCCCCAACAATCCCCAAACACTCCAATGCTTAGCCACAACCTTCCCGAACATATAAACTTGAAATCATCCAAAACAGACACAAAAAAGTTTCATAATCGAAAAAGATAATGCTAGAACAAAAGAAATCATGGTCTAGTCTTTTATTCAAATGTCAAGTCACAAATATACATCTCTATAGCAGATGAAGAAGGTCACGATAATGGCCCACACTTTAAATGTCCTCCAAGATGAGAAAAGCTGAATCTCGAGAACAAGATGACCAAGGGTGGTAAACTCCACATGACGACTCATCTAGATTTCAAACTAAGGCCCTTGCGATCATAATGTTAAAGCACAACCCTCCATGATTTAGAAGGAACACATTCCAGCTCGGTGAAGGAGGGACCAAAACAAGTTGGTGGTGCATGAGTTGGAAACACTGACATGAAGCTTGGGATACATTTGGAACCCCGTACACACAAATAAAATATGCTACCCCACCAAATTTTGTATTCCATACTCAATGAAGCGATTGAAATTTCTAACTGAGGTCATCTCGAAAAAAATTGGGTCCAACATCAAAACTCCATTTTAACTCAAATTCAACAGGAGGGCTCGAGATTAGCTCGGAGGCCTCATGATCTGTATGAAAGGTCATAGAAGAAACATAAGATAGCTCCTTATCTTTGATTCAATTAGGTGAGAAAGCCTTTCAACCTAAGAATCTTTTCTATGTGAGAAACCTTTCACATCATGCTAGTTATGTGTTTAGTGAGAATATCCTTTCACAACAAAACATCGTCATTGGTACTTTACTCTCAAAGCACCCTTAAAACATTCGCATAGATCTCATAAAACAATGCATAAGTCCATAATTAACCTCCTTGAGGTCAAAACCCACTTTCAATCATCAACTCTTAGAAAACCTGGGTTAGATATGGATATCATCATAAATTCATGTAAAACTAGTAATACATGCTTAATTTCATAAAAATCTTCCATGAAGATCAAAATCCCACATCATATAGTTCATAACTTAAAAACATGGGGATTACATGGGTTTATAGGGGAAAACATCATAAAACCATAGTATTTCATCAATTCATGAGATCATAATACAATAATTTAAATCAATAATGAAAGGAACCCATGCTAATTGAAGAAAACCCTAACTCAATTTGGGAATTCTACATTTTGAAATAAATGAATTTCGGACCTCCATGGATGATAGGAATCCATGGATGAAAACTATCATACCATGAATCTGAATGCTAGCCTTCAATGGAGGAATTGGAACCTTAGCTTGAAACCCTAGGTTGAATCTTCTTATTCTTCTTCTTGTTCAAGTTTCTAGAGAGAAAATATTTGAGAGGAGATTTGGTATTCTTTTGTGAATTTAGAAGAATGAAATAAATAGGGTGAATTTGGGGGTTAAAAAACTTATATAGGGGTCCTAAACATAGGCAAAATGACATAGTATAGGAACTAATTAATTAGGAAAAGACCCAACTGCCCCTTGAAAAATAACTGCCATCTACCACTGACGGACCCAGTCGACGAACTGTGGTCTGACCCACGGCCCGACCTGGTGGACCGTCGATTGGTGTCAGAAACTTGTCATTTGGGCCTCGATCCACGGACCGTTGTCTGTAAGTCTAGCTGTCGTTTTTGGCCTCAATTCACTTGGCAGAGTGGCCAATACACGGACCCACTTACGGTCTGTGGTTCAACCCAAGGGCCGTGGTTGGCCTCCGTGGCTGGCACCTGCAACTTCCCAAAATCTGGTTCATTTTCCCTTTTTTGGATACAGGGTGTTACAATATCTCCCCCATGGGATCATTCGTCCTCGAATGAGATTTAAACTGGTTCTAAAAGAATAGGAGAGGAATTAACAACCCAACCTACAATGCAATGCACACAACTAAGGAGGAACTATTGACTGCAAGCTAGGATGTTCTCAAAACATCAGAAGATGGGTGAAACTAACTCTATCAACCCATCATACATGCAATGCACAAATCAAGGAGAAAACATCAACTCCAACTAAACATACTCAATGCATCACAAGGAAGTAGGAACTACATCTATCAACCCAATATGCATAAAATCTCAAAATTACTCATGTTCAAGGAGGAACTACCTTCTCCAAGTTAAAATTATGCTCAACACAATCTCATGGAGCGCATTTGCAATTTACTCTCAAAAAGCATAACTAAAGCATGTTCATCAATTCATCTCATGATGTCTATAGGCAACTCAACATGAGGAAAATCAATCATATAAACTCATTTTCATTCAAAACATAAGCTTTCATGAACATGCATAACATAATGAAATCATGGAAGCACATAAAACACATGACTCGCAAAACAAAGGACAAACCAAAAATAACTCATTACCTCAAACTGAAATATGAGTAGAAGGAAAAAGATGAGGATATTGGGACATCATATCGACCTCGGCCTCTCAAGTAGCACCCTCAACTAAGTGATTCCTCCACAACACTTTTACGGAAGCTACTTCCTTATTTCTCAACTTCTTGACTTGCCGGTCTCAAATCTCTACCTGAACTTCCTCATAGGAGAGACTCTCATCAACTCCCAAACCCTCTAAGGAAATAATGGATGTCGGGTCATCAACACACTTCTTCAACACGGAGACATGGAAAACTTGTTGTACCAATGCCAACTCGTTTGGCAAATCTAACTCAAAGGCAACCCTACCAACACGTCTCAAAATCTTATATGGGCCTACATATAGGGGACTAAGCTTCCCCTTCTTAAAAAACCTCATTACACCCTTCATGGGTGAGATTTTCAAGTAAACCCAATCGTTAACACCAAACTCAAGATCCCTTCTTGTCACATCGGCATAAGCCTTTTGCCAACTTTGAGCCGTTTCAACGTCTCTCTAATGTGTCGAACCTTCTCTATGGCCTCATGGACCAATTCGGGTCCTACGAGGGAAACTTCACCCACCTCAAACCAACCTATGGGAGACCTGCACCTCCTACCATGTAAGGCCTCAAATGGAGCCATATCAATACTCGAGTGATAACTATTATTAGAGGCAAACTAAATCAATGGTAAATGGTCATCCTAATTACCCTTAAAATCAATCACAAAAGACCTTAACATATCTTCCAAAGCTTGGATAGTACGCTTTGCTTGCCCATCGATTTGGAGATGAAAGGTCGTGCTAAGCTTAACACGAGTACAAAGACCCTTTTGGAATGACTTACAAAACTAAGAAGTGAATTGGGTACCACAATCAGAAATAATGGACAGGGCAATCCATGAAACCTCATCATTTCTCTCAAGTACAACTTGGCATAGTCCTCCGCCGAATAGGAAACCCTGATGGGAAGGAAATGAGCCGATTTCGTCATTCGGTCTACTATAACCTAAATAGAGTCATGTTGTTACCAGGTGCGAGGCAAACCAACAATAAAGTCCATATTCAAGTCTTCCCACTTCCAAGTAGGAATGCTAATATCTTGGGATAAACCTCTCGGTGTCTGATGCTCAACCTTTACTTGTTGGCAATTTGGACACTTAGCCACAAATCCAGAAATATCCTTCTTCATCTCATTCAACCAATAGACCTCCCATAAGTCACGATACATCTTGGTGGCTCCCGAGTGAATGGAATACCTCAAACTATGGGCTTTCATCAAGATATGTTCCCTTAAGTCATCCACATTTGCAACACATAAACGACCTTGGTATCTAAGTACACCATCTCCCCCTTGGGATAAATCCTCAATGGATTTCTTAAGTACCGCCTCTTTCAATTCTACCAAAATTGGATAAAGACCTCGCTTGGCTATCACATCCTCCACAAAAGACAATTTGGAACCATTGTGAACCATAACACCACCGTTGGTGCAGTCCACTAGTTGAACACCTAACCGAGCCAATCTATGAACATCTTGAAAAAACTCTTTATTTTCTTCTTCAACATGAGCAACACTACCCATAGATAACCGACTAAGAGCATCCGCTACTACATTAGCTTTATCGGGGTGATAAAGAACACTCATGTCATAATCCTTTAATAACTCAAGCCACCTTCATTGGCGAAGATTCAAATCCTTTTGATTAAACACATATTCCAAACTCTTATGGTCGGTAAACACATCAACATGAACTCCATACAAAGTGTCTCCAAATCTTTAAGGCAAAAAAGAACCGCCGCTAATTCTAGGTCGTGAGTGGGATAATTCTTCTTATGAATTTTACGTTGTCTTGAGGGGCGTAGGCAATAACTTTCCCATTTTGCATAAGCACACACCCTAGCCCAATTCTCGAGGCATCACAATAAATCACAAAACCATATGTTTCTTCTAGTAAGGTCAACACCGAAGCAGAAGTAAGCCTATCTTTCAGCTCTTGAAAACCCTTCTCACAAGCTTTGGACCATATGAACTTAGCCTTCTTTTGAGTCAAAGCCGTCAAAGGAGAGGTAATTGAAAAAAATCCCTCAACAAATCTTCTATAGTAACCGGCAAAACCAAAGAAACTTCTAATATCCAAAGGATTTAGAGGTCTAAGCCAACTTTTGACCGCATCCGTCTTCTTAGGATCTACCTCAATACCCTTATGTGACACTATATGACCAAGGAAAGCTACAAACCTTAACCAAAATTCACATTTACTAAACTTTGAAAAAAGTTGTTAGTCCTTAAGAATTTGCAACACGATCCTCAAATTATCAATATTCTCATTCTCACTTCTTGAGTAGATCAAAATATCATTAATGAACCGATTACAAACATGTCAAGGTATTATCTAAACACCCTATTCATCAAATCTATAAACGTCGCCGGAGGATTAGTCAAACCAAACGACATTACCAACAACTCATAATGACCATACCGAGTTCAAAAAGCCGTCTTTGGAATGTCATCATCCTTCACCCTCGATGGGTGATAACTCGATCGGAGATCAATCTTAGAGAAATAACTCACTCCTTAAAGTTGGTAAAGCAAGTCATCTATCCTTGGAAGAGGATACTTATTCTTAATAATCATCTTATTCAACTGACGATAGTCAATACACATTCGAAGAGACCCATCTTTCTTTCTAACAAACTAAACTAGAGCACCTCATAGAGAGATACTCGGTCGGATGAAATCCTTCTCCAATAAATCATTCAATTATTCTTTTAACACCTTAAGTTCTGTTGGAGCCATACGGTAAGGAGGAATAGAAATAGGTTGCGTATTTGGGAGAAGATCCATACCGAAGTCTATTTCCTAATCTGGAGGAATATCAGATAGATCATCTGGAACAGTTTTGGAAACTCATTAACAATAGGGACCGACTCGAGAGTAGGGGTTTCAGAATCTACATCCCTCACCCTTACTAAATGGTAAATGCAACCCTTAGAAATCATTTTCCTAGGTTTAAGGCAAGAGACAAACAAACCCTTAAGCATATAATTTCCCCCATTTGATTGTAGGATAGGCTCATTCAGTAACTGAAACTTGACTACACGAGTTCTACAATCAATAGAAGCATAACAAGAGTGCAGCCAATCCATGCCTAATATAACATCAAAATCTAACATATCAAGCTCTACCAAGTCAACAAGAGTAACTCTATGGGACAAGGAAATGGGACACTTTCTATAGACCCTCTTAGCCACCACAGAATCACCAATAGGATTAGAAACAGAAAAAGATTCTAACAACATATTGGGGAGCACATCAAAGCTCATAGCCACATATGGTATCACAAAAGACAAAGTAGCACCGGGATCTAATTAAGCATACTCATCAAGTTGGAAAACTTTCAACATACCAATAACAACATCCAGAGATCTCTTGTTCATCTCTAGTCTAAAGAGCATAAATGTGGTCTATTTAGAATCATTGGAACCCGAACCACTAGGAGTATGTTTATTGCCATCTCTTCCTTTAGTCGTAAACATTGGATAATCCCTCATTTTGTGACCACTCTTACCACAACCATAACAACCATTCGTGTCGACTAGACACTTACCATCGTGCTTTCTTCCACACTTAGCACAATTAGACATAGGCAATGATGATCCACTACCATTCCCTCCATGAGGCTTATGTCTAGACACCCTATCTTTATTGAACTTAGGAGGAGCATTGGAGGAACCTTGACCGAAAAACCTTTGTTGAAATCTAGGACGACCTTGTCCATCAAACCTTGCATGTGAAAAGTTACCATCTCTGGTCTTAGCCCTTTTTACCTCTCTACACTTTTATTTGAGTTTCTCCTCCTCAATTTCTTGTGCATGTACCATGAGATGAGAGATATCCATATCATGAATAAGCATTGCAGTTCGTCACTCTTTAACCAGTATTTAAAACACACCTGAAACAAACTTACTCATCTTAGCCCTTGAATCGGCAACCATCATTTGAGAATACTTAGACATTGAGTAAAATTTAGAGCATATTCCCTCACACTCATACTCCATTGCCGGAGGTTAATGAACTTAAGCAACTTGGCTCTCTCATCTCAAGGGGAAAGAACCTATCAAGAAAAGTAACTTTAAATTCTCTCAATAAAGAGGACCCGCATCTTCCGGTCTCCCTTCTTTCCATTGATTATAATAAATTTGAGCCACACCTATTAGTTGATAAGCGTCCAACTCCACCTTTTACACCCGCGTAAGTCCCATGATCATCAACACTTTATGAACTTTATCAATAAACTCTTGAGGATCTTCCTCAACGTTAGAACCAGAAACTCCAGAGGATTCATCCTTGTGAAGTCCCTTACTCTTGAATCCACCACATTCACATTTAAGCTTGCGGGAACCACAACCTGTCTATTGGCTTGGGCCATCACGTCTTGAGTTAACACTTGAAAAGTATCCCTAAACTCTGCATTAGACACATGCTCAGCCAAAGGATCGACCGGAACTTGAGGAGCTTGGGGAAGAGCTTCTTGTTCCACATTCTCCCTCACATTCCTTCTAGTGTAAGCTCTTCGGGTAGCCATATCTTGAAGAACATAGGATAAGGATTATGAGAGAGACCTTATAGAGTTAAACTCTATCGCACGACTTAGAGTAATGAAAGAAGTAGAGTTTCCTAATCATCTTGTAGCCTCTCATTCATAAATGTGGCGCACTTCACACTCATGAACAAGACTCTACTAGATGTGGCTTATGAGACATCCTAGGACCATTCTAAACCTTGCGCTCTGATTACCAATTTTGTCACGAAAACGTGGCGTAAAGAACCCCGAAGGATTCCATACAAGCCACTTTGCTCTCACAACATAAGAAATAGAACAATAAGAGTAAAACAATAGTCCAAGTCCAAACAAATTTATAAAACGAAAAGTGAAAGTCTAAACTCTTATCTCATTGTAGCCATCTAATACAATAGAATGAAATTGGGCCTAGCCCATACATCATGTTACAAAGAGAAAAATCATTAAGAAACTAAACAAGGAAAGTCCATCCTCAAAGCATGAGGACTCACCAAAGCTCAGTAATCAATCAAATCACCTACTAGCCATGAAACTGAGCACCCTGAATATTGGACCTTACATTTGGGGAAAATGTAGGCAAGATTATGCGTTAGTACAAAAAAATGTACCAAGTATGATAGCCATGCATAAACATTTAAAACATACAAAAAGGGACATTTCATTTAATGACATGTTATTGACCAAGATAATGAAAGAGTTATAAAACATAAGTCATAAATCATGGTCAATGCAAGCTAACTTCTTCTTCAAAACCTTATAGCTCATATGCAATACTCTTCGAGTAACCTTAGTTCATTATTACTTGTGGGTAATTAGCCTTAATCGACATTGATACCATGTGAGCTACAACATGATCCCCTAGTGTTTCCTACACCGAAAATGGTTGTTCTAATTGCTGAAGGTAGAACCTTGAACTTCTAGCTTAAGTGGATCCACTATCTAACCAACCTATGGGGGAACATAGTTAAGGGATACAAATATTTCTACTAGAAACCCGACCTCTACTATGGGAGTGCTTCCATCTCATGATATTGCTTCTTGAAATACAGCCTCTAATATAGGAGAGCTTCCATCTCACTATCAATATTCACTCGGTGCTAAGCATACATCCCACGAAATATTCATTTCTTACTTGAATTTATTACTCATGAAGAGGTGCCATTGGACAACCAATTCAAGTTAGTTTCATTAAGATATCTCATTGTCTTTGATTCAATTAAGTGAGAAAGCCTTTCAACCTAAGAATCCTTTCTATATGAAAAAACCTTTCACATCATGCTAGTTATGTGTTTAGTGAGAATATCCTTTCACAACACAACATCGTCATTGGTACTTTACTCTCAAAGCACCCTTAAAACATTTGCATAGATTTCATAAAACAATGCATAAGACCATAATTAACCTCCTTGAGGTCAAAACCCACTTTCAATCATCAACTCTTAGAAAACATGGATTAGATACGGATTTCATCATAAATTCATGTAAATCTAGTAATACATGCTTAATTTCATAAAACTCTTCCTTGAAGATCAAAATCCCACATCATATAGTTCAAAACTTGAAAACATGGGGATTACATGGGTTCATAGGGGAAAACATCATAAAATCATAGTATTTCATCAATTCATGCATAGAAGATCATAATTCAGTCATTTGAATCAATAATGAAAGGAACCCATGTTGGTTGAAGAAAACCCTAACTCAATTGGGGAATTCTACATTTTGAAATAGAGGAATTTGCGAACTCCATGGATGAAAACTATCATACTTTGAATCCAAATGCTAGCCTTAAATGGAGGAATTGGAACCTTAGCTTGAAACCCTAGGTTGATTCTTCTTCTTCAAGTTTCTAGAGAGAGAATATTTGAGAGGAGATTTGGGATTCTTTTGTGCATTTGGAAGAATGAAATAAATGGGTGATTTTGGGTGTTAAGACTTATATAGGAGTCCTAAACGTAGGAAAAATGACATAGTATAGGAACTTATTAATTAGGAAAAGACCCAACTTCCCCTTGAAAAATAATTGTCAGCTACCACCGACGGACCGTGGTCTGACCCACGGCCCGTTCTGGTGGACTGTCGATTGGTGTCAAAAATTTGGTATTTGGGCCTTGATCCATGAACCCTGACCACGGAACGTGGTCTGACCTACGGTCCGTAGGTCTGGCCGTCGTTCTTGGCCTCAATTCACTTTGCAGGGTAGCCAATCCACGGACCCACCTACCGTCAGTGGTTCAACCCATGGGTCGTGGTTGGCCTCGGTGTATGGCACCTGCAACTTCCCAAAATCTGGTTCATTTTCCCTTTTTTGGATACGGGGTGTTACACCCCTCTTATTGAACCTTAAGGAATAAAGATAATCTCCTCTTATTCTATTCTAAGGAATATGGTTAATCGCCTCATATCCTTGTCATTTAGAGGTCAAGGGTAATCGCCTTTAGCCTCATCAATTCCTATTCTTTAGCTTAGATTTATTTTAAGTGAGCAATCCTTTCAACCTAGAATCATTCAATGTGCGAAAGCCTTTCACATTCATACATAAGCAATTCAAGTGGGAACTATCCCTTCCACAACAATTTTATATATATATATATATAAAGAACCCTAGGCCGGCCTACGTGGCGCCACCACAAACAATGATTCTATTTTACTTTATTTATTTCAGAAATTAGCCTTCCCCTTTCATGAAAAGTTGTGACTTTTGTTGAAAAGTTGTGACTTTTATTGAAAAGTTGTTACTTTTATGAAAATTTATGACTTTTATAAATAGTTGACTTTTAGGAAAGGTTGTGACCTTTCCGGTAAGGCACAATAAGCATTTGTTCACACTACCATTTGTTGTCTATAAATAGAGGGTTTCCTCTCATTTTAAAACAACGAAAATTCTGAACTTCTTCTTCTTCTTCTTCTTATGCACAATTAAATATTTGATTATGAACTTCTTCTTCTTCTTATGCACAATTAAATATTTGTGCACTTTGATCTTGTTTAGTGACTCACTGACTCCATTGTTTTTGTATCATTACACTGGTGAATAAAATTGTTTCATCCTGAGATGATCTATTTCTTTAAACCTCGGGT
>JAJONY010019086.1:0-67289 GCA_029582405.1 Solanum gandarillasii
CTTAAATACCCTGTAAGTTGCCACTAGCTTGCAACCTGCTGTCTTAGATAATGAATTATGTTTACATGTTGATCATAATAACTATAAATTAAACAAAGATCTTTAGTATAGATAGTACAAATTGTTGAGGAGAAAAGATATAGCTTGAGAATCTTTGGATGTTAAACTAGTAATCTGTTCTGTCCCATTGCGTTCTACAAAATTCCTAAATGTTTTTGAGGCAAGTACTATTATTTTTTAACCTTTTTTCTTACTGATTTCTTTTAATGTATTAAGCTAATTATTGAGTTACTTGGAACAACTACAAACTACTATTTGGTCTATTAAGATAGAAAGACAAGATAAGGTTTACTTCCACATATTTTAAATATTTATGGGAGCTGCAACTTCGTTAAATATGTCAAGTTGATTATTTTTAGGAATCAACTCCCAAATAAGAGCATATAGAAGTAAATACTGGTTGAATGTTGAGCAGGCACCATATTCACATCCAGGTAGTTGGTCCAGACTCAGTTACTTAGTTATAAATGTTTCTAGTGTTTTTCTGATCAAATACAAGATCTATGCAGTAGACAAGTCCTGGATCATCCGTGAGGTGTTTCTCAACATATCCAAAAATGCATTGTGGCCCATTCGTCTTGCCAAGCTATTTTTGATGAAAACATTCAAGGCAATAGGTATTTTCTTATATTCCGTCTATTTTACTAACTCATTATTTTGCAAATCACTAGTACTGTTGAACTTCTGAAAGTACTCATATTGTATCGATAGCAAGTTATAGATGTTGTGATATCGGAAACAACCTCTCTATCTCATGCAAGCCTTTCCAGACTTCACTTGTTGGATCACAGTGGGCATGTTGATGTTATTTGCTCTAGATCTCATCATATTGTTTCAGTTATTTGCTTGTTCTAAAATTCTTTACACATCTTATGAAAAGTATCATATGCATATGGTGACCATTGCAGGTTCATTAAATGACTAGGATGCATCAATATATTAATGGCTTTGCAAACACGTTAAGTGTAAAAGAATGCTACAGGGATTCACACTATGTTTGAACTTTGCCAATTACTAAATATTACACTAGGGAAATATGACAGTTTGCTCCACTCCTAAAAGGTTGGAATCTATGTGAAGATCAGTTTTCCTCTATATGCTCGACACAAACTGGACATAGGATTGCTCAAAAGACTGCTGGACCTGGCACTATTAGGCATGGGAATTGCAGGTGCTTGAACTCAAAGAGTATAGGCAGTTGAATAAGTAAACAACACATCTATATTAATTTTATTTCATAAAGGATGTTAGTTTTGTTTTTTTCTGTGAAGTATTTGTGTAAATAATGATATGACGACTCATGTACTATGGTGTATATTTATATATATGAAAGAAGATTATGATAGTTCTATATCAATACAGTTTGATTATTGTCATTACTAATTATATTATAACTTCAAAAATAGTAAACTAAAAAGAATGTATATATATAGGGACAACACTTTTTCAAATAAGCTTTTGCGGACCAGCAAGCTGGTAGTTAAAAATATTTTAGCACCAATTTGATCTTCTATTTAAGGACCAATGAATATAGTCCTTAAAAGAGTTTTTAGGACCAAATCTTTGGTGGCCCTGTGACCTCTCTAGGGACCAGAAATACAGTCCCTAAAACAATTTTAAAGACCAGTATAATGCTGGTCGTAAAACTAATTTAAGGACCAGCTAGTCCACATCGTCCTTAATGTCCATTAGCGGCGGAAGCTATAGGGACGAGGTGGCGACCAGATTTTCCAGTCGCTATTGACCTTTAAGGACCAAAATCTTACTTTTTAGGACTTCTTTTCCTTTCCCTATAAAGCATTTTTCTTGTTGTGAGTATATGTGGGGGTATGTGACTCCATGTGTAGATTGCACAACTGAGCTTGTTAAAGGGTTGTGAGGGTGGTTTACCTATGCTATGAAATAAATGGGTTATGACTTATGATGTAGTAAATGAATGAGTCCTTATATGATGTTATGAAGTATGTTGGTCTGATGTCTAATGTTAAATGAAGATTTTATGACTTGTTTAATATGATGTGCCTAGTCTATGCTGGCTTCCTAGGAACACCTAGTGTGAGTAGTATTATGGGATGCTACTTGCAAATTGCATTAGTGTGACTTGGGAGTTGTCTTAGGTGATGGTTCCTATGTGAAGACTATATCTTAGGGTGTGCTTATGACTCTATGAATATATGTGGTTGGATTGATGAAGGCTATATATAAGTTCACCCTTGGTAACCTTAAGGTGATACATTGCACCAAGTATTCCCTAAGGGTTGCTTGAGGAAAGGAGTTAAGATAAAGAGGAAGGTAATGTATTGTATGCATTGAATGTGCCTAAAATGTTGTAAGTGGCTCTATATCCTATTATGAATGGTTTCCATGTGTATGATGATGTATGTGGTTTATATTGTTCCTATTGTACTAAATCTTCTTGAAGTTTCTCTAAAAAGGCATGATGCATGGTCTCCAACTAAATGTCCCTTTTAAAAGCCTGTTATCACATGGTTATCATACTTAGTGCATTCTTGTACTAATACCATTCTTCTTCATCTTTTTTTACACCAAGTGTAGCTGATGGTGCCTAAAGGGTCTTACTATTCCCAAGTTCGGGTGTGTCCTTACAGATTCAAGGACCTTTATGTTAAAGAGTTTCCTTAAGTTCAATGTACTAGATTTAGTTTCTTTTGTATTGTAAGGGATGTGTCCCTCCTGTGTAGTAGTTGTGTTTTAAGATGGCTACCTTGAGACGTAGTACTCCGATTTTGTATTAAAGGTTTAAATGAGGTGACTTTTTATGTCTTGGGTTATATTATGAAAAAGTTTCAAATTTTCCGCTATTTTTTATGATAAATGCTATGACGAATGCTAAGAGCTTGTATAAGACCTTCAAGAGGTCGAATACGCGGGTAACGACTAGGGGGTGCTCTTGGGTCGTTACACATGATGTGAAACTTCTTGTTACTATATTATGGTTCTAAGGTTGACAGTCCATTCTCACCTATTGAACCTATGAGCTATTATTATGAAATGTGATGGGTGGACGGTAGGACACTCCTTCATGCTTGTAAATTTAATTCAAAGAATAAATATCTAATTCTGGGAAGTAATTCTTAGCACCGAGTGGAGATTGACTTTAAGATAGAGGCTCTCCCTGTTAAGAAAGGTCGGGTTTCTAAAGTTAATCTCATGAGATGGAAGCTCCCTCGCTAAGTAAGGTTCGGTTTCGAGTAACAATCTTCGTATACCTTAAATATGTTCCCTCATAAGTCTTTACCTAGTCGATCCACCTAAAAGCTAATAAATTTAGTTCTACCTTAAGAAAGTAGGACACCTCTTTTTGGTGTGGGGCATGACACCGGATTCCATGTTTAGCTCACATGGTCTATGTCGGTTAAGGCTTATTCCCAAAGTAATAATGAAGTTGAAGTATCAACTATGTTTTCTTGAGGAGGTCTACTTAATATAGGTAGGATTGTAGGATCTTACTTATGCATGGAACAAGTAGACTTTAAGAGTATTCATCGTGGGTTTCTATTATGATGTGATGACTTATACATTGATTATGCTTATGACTTATGATTTTGTACCAATTTTTATGAATATTCTCAAACTTTATAAAAATGCATAATCTTCAACTAAATTGTCCCTTTTGCATATTTTCTTGATTTTGTGCATGATTATCATACTTAGTACATTAATTGTGCTAACCCAGCGTGTGAGGTGATTGTCCCTTCTAGTTGAAATTTCGAATTGAATCTCTCCAAGGTTTGTGGTATGTCCTCATGGATCCAAGGACGATTGCGCTATTGTTATTTCATTCCTTTCGTTGTACTAGATATTTATAGATTTTCTATTGTAAGTTCTGTGACCCTATTATTTTGAGACTTCGATTGTAATAGATGGCTTAATGAAACTACGTCTAGACTTCCTCTTTACTTTTATAAAGATTTCCTTAAAGCTTTGAAAATGTGTTTCTATTTTTTATTTTTCTTTACTTATGTGTTGATGATATGCTAAGTGGATTACTTGGGGGCTTTGGGGGTTCCATGTGCCATGTTATGTCTAGGGGGTACCCTTGGATTGTAACAAACTTGGTAATCAGAGCAAAAGGTTTAGAATGATTCTAGGTTGATGTCTCATAAGCCACGTCTAGTAGAGTCTTGTTCATAGTGTGAAGCACTCCACATTCATGAGTGAGAGGCTATAAGATGTTTAGGAAGTTACACTTCTTTCATTACTCTTATGTCGTGTCATAGAGCTTAACTCTATAAAGTCTTCCTTCTAATTCATCTCTTGTGTCTACAAAAAATGAATACACGATGGGCTAATGCAGGAAAGGTGGAAGAGGAAAATGTGAATCAAGGAGTTCCTCAAGATAATCAAGCTCCTTAAGATGAGTAAGCTCTGAATGATTCTCTGGTTATGACAGATGGGGAGATGAGGTCGGCTTTGCTAACATTGACCCGGTCTATGACAATTCAATCCCAACCTATAATGGCGTAAGGCAATATGGATGTTGGGCCTCAGGTGAAAACTACTATGAATTCTATGGCTTCGAGGTTGAGGGATGTTTCTATGATGAATCCCCCTGAGTTCCTTGGTTCCAAGGTGGAAGAAGATCCCAAAAGCTTCATAGATGAGGTTTGCAAGATACTTAGTGCTATGGAGGTGTCTTTGGAGGAGAAGGAAGACCTAGCCGCCTACCAACTCAAAGTTGTAGCTCATATTTGGTATGAACACTAGAAAGGTGAGAGGCAAAGAGGAGCGGGTCGCATAGATTGGGAGGTGTAAGGTTCCGGCGTGTTAGGTGATTGTCCCTTCTAGTTCAAAACTTAGATCGATTCCCTCCAAGGTTTGTGGTATTTTCTCATAGATCCGAGGACGATTGCTCTATTGTTGTTTCATTCCTTTCGTTGTACTAGACATTTATAGATTTTCTATTGTAGGGTTGTGACCCTATTATTTTAAGACTTCGAATGTAGTAGATGGCTTAATGAGACCATGTCTATACTTCTACTTTACTTTTATAAAGATTTCCTTAAAGACTAGAAAATGTGTTTTTATTCTTTATTATTCTTTACTTATGTGATGATGATATGTTAAGTGGCTTACTTGGGCCTTTTGGGGTTCCATGTCCCTTGTTATGTCTAGGGGGTACCATTGGGTTGTAACATTAACATCGTTAACAAATCAGATGAAAAACTTTGTTGATAACGATTTCTTATTTTTAACTATGCTTGACTAAAACCCCTTTCCTGTGGGGTGTGATTACGTAGTTCTAAGTCTGATACTAAAACTTAATAATAAAACTTGATAATAATAATTTATACTATGATACCAAACCACAAAACCTCAACTAGTATTTATAGTTTTAAGAGAATGTGCTGCGAAGGATCCCTCGGCAAAGTTAGTTGGTATCACCGATCGACTCGGTGATCCGCCTTTGGTCGAATTCATCGACGTCTTGCGTTAGCTTTCAGTATCATCGTGTTTTGGATGATTGGGCGACACAGTACAACTTCGCGGAACATTTTTGCGACACGCCGATTGCTTCTTTTCACCGTCGAGTTGATCCTTTCCTTCAGGGCTCAGAACAATGGAACAAAAGGCGAGGATAAGATCTTTTGGCAACTCACCGAACGGGCTTGGCAATTCTCAGATATTCATTTCTTCGTTCTTTCAGCTACTCTTGTTCCATTTTGCTAAGTAGTGTCCATGCTTTCCCTCAAACTCCAAATACCTAAATCATAAGGATTTTCATCAGATATTGAGACAAAATATGCATTTCAGGAAACTAATTCTATCAAAATATAGCCCTAAATGAGTCAAATTTGTGGACTAATCAACAACCCCAACTTAAACTTTTGCTGTCCTCAATCAAACTCAAGCTCACCCGATAAAAAGAAGAAGTCTCGAACAGTGATACACAAGACTCAATAGTGAATGCACACAACAAGACTCAAATTACTTATGCAAAGATCAAATGTGCACTCAAATATTCAAGGTGCGACTCAACAATTTCAAATGCAAATTCAAGCTCAACCAAAGAGTTCAAATGCCCTCACACAAGGAATGATACCATATTCACACACAAAGGTTAATTCATTTAAAGTTCCGAAATCAAATGCAACACTCACTCTCACAAGGAAGAACACAATGCATGCTTTCACCCAGAGGTTTGCCAGTAATTTTTGATCAACATTTGCTTCAGCTCACTCAATATCAAAATGGTCTTTTCAAGGCTTGTAATGGGGATGAGTTCAAAGGTATGGTCATTTAGGCTCAGTGACTTTCATCCTCATGAAATGTGGTGCTCACAACACTTCCTTTCCTTTTCCTTCATCATTCTCTTTAGTGCTCATAAGTCATCCTATTATTCACTTTCTATCGATTGCTTGGAAACCCAATTTCTTTTGTACTTTATTCCACAACTTTCTCTTTTTTATTTTTTTATTATATATATTATATGGAAGGGTTCCATTTTTCTCAAAACCATGGGTAACAGGGACTTTCTTGCAATTCTTAATTTGCCTTTTCTTTTCACCACACCCCCAACTTAGGCATTTGGCCTAAGTTGGCTATTCGACTAACCACAACTTCATGAGAATTATGGGTAATGGATAAAGAAAGGTTATGATTTCATCAAGTTTCTTCCAAAGAGAGGTAAGGCTCAAGGGGTGTTCAAGAGAGGTTCACACACTCACAAAGTTGGCACAAAAGAGGTATCTATCTAATTTGCTCAAACTCTCTAAAGTGGCCTAATATCATATCCAGAGATAGCTGTACTTAGTTGATTGGACCAACGGGGTAGATTCTAGGATCGATCAGGCATGTTTCAAAGTAAGCTCATCACACTAGGCATTGACACTACAGTCAAACAAGACTTCACATTTTTGCTAATGTGCAATGATCATCACAAGAAACTCGATTCGTTACTAGTCTAGTCATAACAAGATGCAAACAACACACATATTATTTATGCAACTTCATTTGGCCTCATCGTAGCCACACATTCATGTTCGTTTGATTGAGAGTACTATTCAAGTCATCGATATTGACCGGAACCAAGACATAATTTTTGCAAAAGAATAAGCACATTCAACACAAGAGAGGTGGTAATAATTTTCGGATGGGTCAAAATAATTTTGCAATTTAAAATAAAAGGAGCCACAGGCTCAAAAATTTACACAAAGCAGTGTAATAACACAATAATAGCTCACAACCCAAAATATAAAATCAAAATAAATATGCAGAAACGTGGGTCTCACCCCACCACAAACAAAATAACATTTGTCCTTAAATGTGAATAAAATTATCCACAAGTAAAAGTAAGTAAGCCAGAGAGGGAGGTAAACAAAATTCTTGTCTATGCAGTCTCTCTATCTGTCGGGGCCTCAGTGTCTGATTTAGCAGTATGAACTTGGGCATCAGTGCCCGGAGTTACCTCAGAGGGAATAGCAGTGCCGGATAAACTAGGGGTTGCTGTGGATGTCTCAGTCGGCGATGTCAGCATCACCGACTGCACAATAGTCCCCACACGATCTAACAAATCCATAAATATGCACTGCTCTCGGCTCTCCGTCATCTCCTCCTCATGTACTGCAATTATCTGCTCATCGGTCTCTACATTCGACTCCTCATTTGTTGTGCGACACCTATGTACATCTCTAGTGGTAGCTAGAGGAATCCCTGAGGTCTCAGGAGTATCCTCCTCATCTACACCCTACATCAATGAAGTGAAATCGGTGGACTTCAAATATTCTACGCCGTTCCTCAAATCTGCTACTCTATCTTTTAAAGCCAAAGCATCGGTTGTTCCCCTTGTCTTCTCTAACAAGCAGCGACTCTAGTAGCCAGATCATCAACAGAGGCCCTAAGGCAGCTAGTGAAGCCAAGATAGCACTATCGATCATCCCTGGAATAGATCTCTCCAATCGAGTCACGCTCACATCCGCTGAATAGGGCAGTTGTCCTATCTTCATGATCATTGCCTCAGTAATCTTGGCAAGCTGAGAGGAAGAAGAAGACCTTGGGACCTGTGAAGAAGAAGAAGGAGCGGATGTTGCTGAAGGCCCAGAGGCCAAAGTAGGTGAAGGTGCTTCTGCTGGTAACGTGTCAATATCAAGTTCCAGAGAAATATATGTCGGAGTTGTGCTCCTCCTGTCAACCTCCTCTCGTGCGAACTAGACCTCAATACGTTGGATATCACTGGAGGAAAATGGGGTAACCTTAATATCCCTCGTAGTGTCCCGAGGTACTCCAGCATGCTGGTACAACTCCGTGATCAAGACTAGAAGGGATGAGAAGTCATCTTCTGCTTGGCCCTCATGGCTATCTCCTGTGAAATCAGTAGCCCAGATCGATGCGCCTCCTGGACATGATAGAACCAAGGTAAGTTGCCTTAGAATGGCGCAAAATGGACTCACTATGTGATGGCATGATGGTGCTACTGATGAAACCAAACCAGAACCTGGCAGCGATGTTCAAGTCTCTTCTCAATAGGTGTCCCTGCATCCTTTAACCTCAATGTGGTGTCAGAAATTAGAGGAGCTACCCAACCTTCAGGTCATCTAGGGATTGAACAATAGGCAATCCTTTGTAGTGAAGTGCAGAGTGCAACGGTCTACCTAATACAATGTTAATATACTTGTTGTGACACTCAATTTCCTTGCCTATGACCATGACCAACTTTATCGGTCTAAACTCGCTTGCCTTCTTCTTGTTATTGGGCACCAACTACCCATAAGCTATGTAAAATTCCCAAACCCTAGAAGGAATGTAATGTCCTCGGGGCCTCATGAACTGCTCAAACTCATGGTATCATAAGGTGTCAATTAAATTGGGATGCTCGCCTTCTAGGCCCTCCATAGATAATAGCTTCTCCTCAAGGATGGTCCGTACCCTCTCACCTTTTAGTCTGTTTAGTAGTCTAGGAGGAGGAATGATGAGTCCACAAGTTGGACTCATTTAGGCCTTTATTTTGATAGAAATAGTGTCCTCAAATGCTTATTTTGTCTCAATATCTGATGAGAACTCTCAAATTTTTGGTATTTGAAGTTTTGGTAGAAAACTGACACTTAGGTGCAAAAAGAAACAAAAGGGTTGAAAAGAACGAAGAAGCTGAAGTGTGAACATCGCCAAGCACACCTGGTGATTCGTCGAAGGGACGCACTCCACCCTTCATTCTAGTACGCGAATCCCTGACGGAGAAGGATCAAAAAGGCGATGACAAAAGCAGTCAGTGCTTCGCCAAATAGTTTCGCAAAGCTGTACTATACTGCCCAATGGTCCAGAACGTAAGGATGCCAAAGGCAAGAACAAAACAACGATGAGACAAAAGAAGGGCAAGTCGTCGAGTTAATTGGAGATTCCAACTAACTTAACCGAAAGATCAACTACCACTATTTTCTTTTGATTTCTGTTATACTGAATGTTTTATTCATTTTTAGGGAGTCAAACATTAATAATAATTTTCACAATAGAATAGTACTTTTTGGTATTTTTATCTCAAGTTTGGAGAGGGTTTTGGGAACTTGAAGAAAGGAATTCATCTTCCCCAAGTTGGAAGTGGGTCTTCCATATTCTTCTTCCTTTGCTTAAATCAAGGTTTTATTTCTTATACCCATTTTATTTAACTATCATTTTAGGTGTATTTTGTTATTCCTTGATGTGTTGCTAAAACCCCCCATTCTTGGGGTGTGATTTAGCAAATATGTGTTGATAGTGTTGTTCGGTTTTGCTTTCTGATATGTTAGATGTATTTTAATGGTGATTTCACCTAGTGGTTGTGGTTTAATTTAATGGGTTTGTAGTTGCAAATACAAAACCACCGATGTGTTTTTGGCTTGCCCGAGAGGGAGGTTGCGAAACCAAGACCGCTAGACTGATGGCCTAAAGAGTGGGTCGACATGAAGTTCAGCCCGAGAGTGCTAACCCTAGTCCGATATCCTAACACTCAGCTCGAGATAGTGAGTAGGGTACGGCGTAGGATGGCAATCATGCGGCAAATGGTTGTCCTAGAGGAACACATTTGAAATAGGGTAAGTTTCCCGAGAGGGAACTTATGTCCATCTAAAGTTTAGCCTAGTTACTATTTTCTTACAAATTTCCTATCAAAACCATGTACCCAATAATTTATCTCAACTTGTACTGCGGTCACACCCCAAGAACTCTTCCCTATACATGATTTTCTTATTATTTTTGTTGTTTTTACTACTTGTGACAAAACCCCCAATTGATATTTGACACTTTTGAGTCATCCCCTTTTCTTTACAATGTTTTTAATCGTTAATGTCTTTAGCTACGACTAATTTGAAATAAATTTTATATTTCTATTAATTCTCAAAACCACTTCCATGGGACACGATCCAACCCTTGGTTGGGTTACTATATTATCGACCATCGTAGACACTCATAACATAGGTTAGTGTCGTTGGTCACGATAAGCATCAAAATGTCACCGCTGCTGGGGAGTGGTGTTTCTTGAGAATTTTTAGATTAGTAGAATTTTTGTTCTTCTTAGTTGTATTGTCACTAACTTTACTTTTAGTTTGGTTTTTTGTTGAGTTGTCCATTTAAATGAGCATGGCTAAGCAAAGTAGTGGCAAATTGGTTGAAATGAGCCAAGGAGTCCAAAACGACATCACGCTGACCGCACTGGCATCTCAGTTAAATGATTTGGCCACCAAAATCTCAGATATGGAAGTTCAATCCAACAACAAGAGGAGGTATATACCCCCTCATGAGTGGAGAAAGTTTAGAGATGGGGGAAAATCGTGCTGAGGACACACTTCAAATCATTTTCCAAAGCATCACCTATCAAGATCAGGTGTCGGAAGAAATGAAGGAGAATATTGAATTGTTGAATCAAATGATTAGATCTCACTCTAGATCAATCCACCTCGAATCAAATGAGTTCCTCTCGGACAACCACTTGCCTCATGAAGAACAGGATCTGCCTTAGCCCACTCACTCTCTCGAGCTGAGTGTGTGAGAGAAGGACTTGGGTTCACTCTCTCGAGCTAAACCTCATGTTGACCCACTCCCACCGGCCATCAAGTTAGTTGTTTTTGTTTTACAACCTTTCTCTCGAGCAAGCCGAAAACACAAAGGTGAAATCATATTTGCAACTATAATTTCATTAAGTTCCAAAAACTACTAAAGGAAATCACATCTAACCAAAAAATAAATCATCAGCAAGCAAGGCCCAACAAATAATCGAACCCATATTCACAAAATCACAAACCAAGAATTGGGGTTTTAGCTAGACATGTAAAAGAGATAGAAATGTTTACCAATCTCAGTTTCCATCTATAGGTATGCAAGATTAACTCTTAAAACAAGTTAAGAGTGAAGAATACACAAGACCCACAAGACGCAAGTCCAAAATCATGGAGTTGAACCCTTTGAATATTCAAGTTCTTCAGAACCCTCTCCAAGCTTTGAGTGAATATTCTAAGTCTGATACTAAAACATAATAATAAAACTTGCTAATAATAATTTCTACTCTGATGCTAAACCACAAAACTTCAACTAATATTTATAATTTTCAGAAAATGTGTTGCGAAGGATCACTAGGCGAAGTTAGTCGGTATCACCGATCGACTCAGTGATCAGCCCTTTGGTTTAATTCATCACCATCTTGTGTTAGCCTTCAGTATCGTTGTGTTTTGGATCATTGGGCGCTTTATGGAACATTTCGACGACACGCTGATTGCTCCGTTTCACCACCGAGTTGATCCTTTCCTTCAAGGCTCACCACACTAGAACAAAAGGCGAGGATAAAACCTTTTGGCGATTTGCTGAACGGGCTCGGCGATTCTCAGAGCTTTATTTCTTCATTCTTTTAGCTACTTTTTTTCTTTTTGCTAATTAGTGTCCATGCTTTTCCTCAAAATCCAAATACTTGAAATTTAAGGGGTTTCATCAGATATTGAGACAAAATATGCATTTGAGGACACTAATTCTATCAAAATATAGCCCTAAATGAGTCCAATTTGTGGACTCATCAGAGATTTCTCTTCAGAGCTGACATGACCTCGACTTGAAATTAATGGTGAATTTAGAGACATGATCTTGAAACCCTAAAATTCTTCTTTCTTAGCGAGAGAAATATTTGAGAATATGAACTTGATCAACTTTTGGGATTTTAGACGAATGAATTGAATTTGCTGATTTTGAGGTTAAAAATCATTATATAGGGCTTTGGTAGAAGAAAAAATTACTTAGTATAGGATTAAAATGATCATTGATAAGACCACAAAGATCCTTAAAATAAATGTCGAACCCTCACTAATGGGTCTTACCTATGGTCAGTAGGTCCCACCACGGACCAACCTGGTTTACGGTTTGTGGGTTTAGAGACCACAATTTGGATCCCCAACAACGGGACCCCATGTACTATCAGTGGTTCCACTTAAAAATAGTACACCTCAACCATGTGTCCCAATTTTTTACCATAAAATATCACTAAGTAAGATACACCTACGAATCGTATATTGAGTGACGGATCATCCTGGTGAACCGTAAATAAAGTATAAGGGATTGACTATTTTAGAACTTTTGAAATTGACAGTCATTGCTCCACCGACTATTTGTGGTCTGACCTACAGTTTGTGGGTGGTTCCCTCTATACTAGTAACAGACTCTAGAAACTTGAAATTTAACTTCTTTTCAAATCTGAAGTGTTACATATGTCCTTAGCTCTTTATTAATGTTTTAAACCCCAACTTACCCATTTTCAACTCATTGTCCTAAATTCCCTAAAATTCCCCAAAGAAATCCACTTAAATTCTCTCAAGGATAAATAATAAGAAGAAGAGATACGGTTCCATTAAAATCTCAAATTCACCACCTTTCTTAGCCTTTTAATATCAAGGTATGTTTGAATTCATCTATGGAGTCCTTCCCTCAATAGGGTTCCTAAATTCTCTTCTTTGACAAAACTAGATTACCAATCAAAGTTCAGAATTTAATAAATCATCATATGATTTTTTTCAATTTTAAACAAATTGATTGGTTTCTATCTATTTATGCATGGATGGATGTAATTACATGTTTTTAAGTTAAATTCATTTGAACCCATGCATGACACATAAATTTTAGACTATGAGCATATGATTACGTTTATGAACTATAGAAGATATGCATCTTCTTTCTATGGAATTGCAATGAATCCTTTTAAGGTTACATTTAGAGTAAAGCATAAATGATGTTGTTGTGAAAGGTTATTCTTACATGAAGGAATCATAGTGTTGAAAGGTGTTCTCAACTAAATTTGGATCAAGATTTAGCAGCCTTTCCATGGATAAATAAAATCAATATTATTAAGGACTATTCCATGTGATTTGTGCGTAACACTAAGTGGACTAGCGACGATTATGCATGTTCCATAATTATGATCTACCATAGGTTTGTCGTATATATAAATTAGCTAGTTAATATGGCGCTCCAACATTGAACACATGTGGCTAAACATCCCTTGGGTGCTTCAATTGGAGATTGGTGAATCCTCATATTTCGAGCTATTATTTCTTTATGTCTTTTTGTTTTCATCCTTTTATATGTTGTATGGGTTACAGCTGAATAACTTTTATCATCATGTATTAGATGACTTCAAGACTTATGTTAAACTTCTGCTTTTGTCAAACTCATTGTATATTTGAATTATTATCATTTGAATTCTTTAAATTCAATTATCTTATATGTTGTATGCTATGGGGCTTGTGTAGGACCTCTCAGGGGCTTATACGCCATGTTACACCTAGTATATACTTTGGGTCGTGACAGGGTCAAACCTCTTGGATTGATAGATGGGACTCTTCTTCCATTGATTAATCTATTAGAACAACTAACCAATTTGAGTTCTTAACACACACACAAATATATATATATATATAATTATATATATAGGGGTATCAACTAATAACTAAAATTTTATCAATATGACGAAATATAACAGCCAATCAACACAAATAAGATCTAAAAAGTTATGAAAGGACTAGTTAGGTGTGCATAACGATTGGGGTTTCTATTTATAATATAAAAGATTAATCCAATAAAACTCATTGATACATGGATTATGTTAGTTCTTCGCTACACTTTGACATTCTCCACAACTATCAAGCATATGTCCCTGGTGTTCTTCTGAACAACATGATCATTTACAAATCAACACAAAGCATTTCTTTAGTAGTTAGACTATCCCTTGCTCATATCATCAAATATGAAATCACTCTAATTCTCACATCATTGGATCAAATCCATAGAATAAGTTTGACAAGTCCACACTATTGAGTCTTAACAGACTCCATTTAGCTCTCCCAAGTTAAAATTGTGTTATATATCTCAATAAAGGTTTGAAAAACTTTTTTTAACATAAAAATTCAACACAACTATGGATCCATTATGTACAATCAATATGACGGCCGATTAATCATTACTTGTTCAGAGATGGCTCTCACTGCTGCTTTGACACCTCTTAGAGATGCTATTGATCCCCTGGAAAGGATAGAGATATGTGTGAGAGGTTAGTGAGCCACCCTAGAGGTGACTATCTTAAAGGCCACAATTGCAGAGTTGAGAAGAACGTTGACCAGCTGAAGTCCACTGATGTCGAAGATTTTTGGGACCGTGGAGATCCCTGACGAATTGAACATAGATATTCCAGGCCTATTTTGATGTACCTCCTGCATACAAAGGAGATCAGGTTAGAGCTGATGATGTGAATGCAGAGTTTAAAGCTTTGACTGATCAGGAGCAGCTCGATGTTGAGTAGGAGACCACCTATGAGGGCTTGACTGAGGTCGAGAAGGCTATGGTACATTTGTCCATCCAAACATATTTGAGGCACAATTATATGCAGGCTCCAGTGGAGCCAGTTTTAATGTTACACCTGGCAATGATGCCCAATCGTAGAGTGTGACTCTGGTTATTGATGCCTCAACAGATGGAGTAACTGCGATGCATACTTCACCAAAGACTTATCTTGGCAATATAATATTTTTACCTCGCTCTCTATTGGTTGATTGATTATTGTTGTTTTAGTTGCATATGAGGATAACAACTTTTCTTTTGTGGGTGAGGTGAGGTATTTCCATACCTACATCTTATGATTACATTTTGTTAATGAATATTAGGTTTTGTGATCTATTTATCTGTATGATGGTGTATTGATCTTAATCTTGTTGATGGTTGAGCTTGTGGCTCCTTATTTTAAAGGGAAATGGCTTTGATCTATTTTAAAATTTTCATGCCACCTCTACGGTTTGTGATTGTGGATTTTCTTGTGCAAATTTTGGTATCGGTTATGATCAATATTGATGACTTGAAAAGTCCTCTTAATTGAACAAAATGAATGTGTGATGAGTCCACAAATTGGACTCATTCAGGGCTATGTTTTGATAGAATTAGTGTCCTCAAATGCATATTTTGTCTCCAAAATATGATGAAAACACTTAAGTTTCAGGTATTTGGAGTTTGAGGGAAAGCATAATCACTACATAGCAAAATGGAACAAAGGCAGCTGAAAGAACAAATAAATGAAGATCTGAGAATCATCGAACCCGTTCGGCAAGTCGCCAAAAGGTCTTATCCTCGCCTTTTATTCCAGTGTGCTGAGCCCTAAAGGAAAAGATCAAATCAGCGGTAAAATGGAGCATTCGGCGTGTCACCGGGAAATTCCACAAAGCAGTACTATATTGTCCAATGATCCAGGAAGCGAAGATGCTGAAGGCAAGAGCTGAAGGATGATGAAGTAGACCAAAGGGCAGATCGCCGAGTGTATCGATGGTCCTGACTAACTGCACCGAATGGCTCCTTGGTAGCACTTTTTCTAAAAACTATATATACTAGTTTAGATTTTATTCTTAGTAGTCAGTTTTAGTTGTATTAAGTTTATAATACAATTTTGAGAGACAATATTCTCTCTAAGTTTGGATAGTGTATTTTGAAGAACACGAAGATTCAAAGGGTTTCAACTCCAAGATTTTGGACTTGCGTCTTCTGAATTCTTCACTCTTGACTTATTTTAAGACTTAATCTTGCATACCCATTAGTGGAATCCGAGATTGGTATAACTTTTTATCTCTTTTACATGTCTAGCTAAAACCCCAATTCATTGAATGTGATTTTGTGAATATGGGTTAGATTATATGTTGGGTCTTGCTTGTTGATGGTTTATTTGTTGTGTAAATGTGGTATCGTTTAGTAGTTGTGGTTGAACTTAATAAAATTGTAGTTGCAAATACGATTTCACCTTTGTGTTTTGGCTTGCTCGAGAGAGAGGTCGTAAAACTAAGACTACTAAATTGATGGCCGGTGGGATTAGGTAGATATGAGGTTCAGCTCGAGAGAGTGAACCTTAGTCCTTCTCCCACACACACAGCTCGAGAGAGTGAGTGGGCTAAGGTAGAGGCTGTGCTTAAAGCGGCAACTCGGTGTTTGAGAAAAACCGAGTTGATTCGGGGTAAGTTTCTTGAGGGAAAATTTACCCCCAATATATTCTAGTCTAGTCACAAATATTAAACGAATTTACTATCAAAAGCATGTACCTAATTGTCTAGTTTAGCCCGTATTTCTATCACAGCCTAAGAATCCCATCTCCATAACCGTATCTCTCTTTATTTTTGTTGATTTTGCTCTTTACTTGTTTACAAACCCCACATTGATAATTGACACTCATGTCAAATGATATACCATGAGTTTATGGTATTTCTAATACATTTCACTTACAAGTTGTGTGTGTCCAGGGCCTTTTTGTATTGGTTTTTATGTGTTTTTATCGTATTTTGCAGGAAAGATGTTCAGGCGGGGAAGTATAGAGACAGCTGAAGAAAGGCAGAAAAAGGGCATTCACGAAAGTGATCTACAAACCGTAGGTACATTTACAGTCCGTAGGTGACGATTGTAGATCAGCAGACAAGGTATGGAAGACAAATCAGGGAAATCTGACCAAGTGTTGAACCACGGTGGACATCTACGGACCGTACTAATTGATCCGTAGATTGATACTATGAGGGTTCCAGTACCTGATTTTTGAAGATTCTACGTGTGGAGCTATGGAGGGGATTGACGGACCGTAGATTAATCTACGGTCCGTACTGTAAATCCGTCGTTTGCTTCAGAGAAGCTGATTTTTTGGAAGCTAAAATATTTTCTAAATCCTGGTTGATGGAAAGGACTTACGAACCATAGATCCATTGACGGTCCGTAAGTCAATCTCGTGGAATGAAGATGCGTGCCTGAACAAACTTTCCTTAAATTGTTTCCCTTTTAATTTTGGATTTGTTTTCTATAAATATGGCATGTTAGCCTCGTTTTTAGGGATTAGACATTATTATTCTAGTTTTACTTTGTGACTTGGTGGATTGATTTGAAAACCTAACAATTATTGATTTCCTAAGTTCGTTTTGAAGATTTTGGCTTTGCAATTCAAGTTGAATTTCTGGGTTTATTATTCTCTTTATGTCAGTTCATGATTTCTTCACTTAAAACTATGAATTGTGTTCTTGCTAATATGGGTAACTAAATCCACAACTAGGGTTGTGGGAACCATGAGCGATTAACAATGTATAAATAGTAAATACGCAATTCTTGAATAGTGTTTTGCATGAATTGATAATTCTTTCGGTTAGAAGTCTTTTTAACGAGTGTGACACTATCTAATAGGCTAGTGTTGATTAGTGCGAAGTAATTACTAAGCCAAACATCGATTATGATGTCTAATATGAGGTAGAGGTAAGGGTTAATAAATTATACACACGTAGCCGAACCAAGGTGCGGGGTGAAATTCTCTAGATGTCGGACCAAGGATCTAGAGATACCTAACTTATCACTTTGCATGTAATACACTAGGAAAGGATAGCTATTACTAGGATTACTGCGTTATGAGTTTGTGGGGAACACGTATACCCTAGTTATTTCTCTCATCTTGATAACAACCAAAATTGAGTTTTGATTACTGATTACTTATTAAATTCGTACTATTTGTTTCACAAAAACAGAACCCCTCCTTAAATTACCTGTTTCTAGAGGTAATTTGACTAATTGAATATAATTGTTGGTTAAAGTAAAGTCTAAACCATTTTCCTCGTGGGATCGACCCCAACCTACAAGTTGGGTTCTTAACTTGATAACGATCGCTTATGCTGCCTTAGGGAGGTGTAATTTGAGCGTATCATCAAACCCATTAATTTGTCATATCTTCATTCGATAAAGTCTTTAGCTATGTATAGCTTTAGCACTTTCGCGCTTAACCACTAATTATCAAGAACCACTCTCTTGGGACTTGACCCTAACCCTTGGTTGGGTTACTTTAGTATTGTACGATCGTAGACACTTCCATTGTAAGTTGTGTCTTGATTACGCAAACATCAAAATGGCGCCGCTGCCGAGGAGAGGTGTTACGTGAACAATCTTGGTTGAGACGAATGTTGTTTTGGTTAATCGTAGTTTACTTTCCTAATTTTTAGTTTTGTTTTGCTTGTTGATATTTTAAAGTAGGGCAGGTGAGTATATGGAACAATATTTGCGAGCTAATGGAGTTTCCTCCATTAGAACTAATGATGTTCCAGGATCGCATCCTAATCTTCAAGCAATTGGAAGGTGAACAGATCGATAAGTCATGGGAAAGGTTTAAAGAACTGATAATTCAATGCCCAACTCATGATATTCCCTACATGGCCTTCCTTGACTATTTCTACAGAAGTCTTGGTCCCGGAAACAAGGTGTTGGTCGACCAACTCATTCTGGGAGGAATTGCAAAACAACCAGATGTGATAGCAGCCCAACAACTTGATAAAATTGGTGCAATCAACCAAGAAGTAGAAAAGGACTTCATGTTGGCTGCACTAATGACTCAGATTGATAAGCTGGCCAAAAATATAGTGGAGATTGAATTCTAATGCAAAAGGAAGGATAAATGCATCCTTCCTCATTAGCAAAGAAGGCCAGGACAATGTTGTTAAACACGTTGAGGTAATGCTGTCAATTAATCTCCTCAAGGTGACTGGGCAGGATAGAGAACTAGAAGAAATGAAGGAAAGCATCAAAGTGATGAAGCAAATGATTGGTTCTAATTCCAGATCTGTCCACCTACTCAAGAACCTTATGGGTCATGCGTTGACCCTTCTCAACCTACAACAAAATAGGGGGTTGCCTAGTGATACTATGGCTAATCACAAAAATGAAGTTTGAGTGATAAAATGCATCGTGCCACGACGTTAACTAAGGCGCTGTTATGGAGGCAACCCAAAACCCTTAAATGCTTTAGTTTTGTTTTTGTAAATAATGGTGTGTGGTTGTGCAGGTTTAAATGCAGAAAGTATCTGAAAAAATGTAGATTGCCAAGAAAAATGTCCAGTCGGCTTATCATAGAAGAGGTCGGCATGCCTGACTTGATTCGCTGTTTCGCTCAACATAATTTCAACTTAGAGCCTGTAAAACTTGGTGAGCTCAAGAGCAGTTCGACAAGTCGCTGACCAGGTCAGCGACCACGATTAAAATCGTTGTCTTAACCCCCAAGAAAATGGAAGTCTTCTAGAAATCCGTGGGGTAAGTTGCCATTCGGCGCTTTTCCGACTGTATCGGATAACGTGACTAATGTCGCCGAATGGTTGCGAACTAGAGGGTTATATACGGCCAAAGGTTTTAAAAGTTTCAAACTCTTCACTTACCCTCATTTTTAAACTTCACAAACTCACACCAAGTTAGTATTCTGAATATTCTTGCTTTTCATTAGTATTTTGGTTGTTGATTGGTGCTCGGAACTAGGATATCTTTGTTCCTAGCTTTTCAATCCTATTTTAATCGGCATCTAAGGTTGGTTTCCGAACCATGAGTTTACCTTTGAAACATTTGTACTCATCTGCATTGATTGTATCTTAGTGATGTGTGTTAGGCCTCTCATATAGTAATAGATTGTCTTAATGCCGATTTTAGTTTAAATATTCTGCCTATATTACTTTGATCATCGAATGCCCGTAATTTGTGTGTTTTTAAATAATCAAAATTTAATTTGGTTGTGATTTCATGTTGTTTAGATTGACTAGGTGAAGTCTAAGTAGCCCATGTTTGCGCTAAAAGACGTATATTGCTCAATGATAGAAATGGTGACACCCTTCCTAGGGGCAATTGTCGTCAAATGGCCAAATTTGGAAAAATCAAAAGAAGTCTGAGTATTTCGGGGTGATGCGTGTTATGGGTCTGAACCTAATTTAACTATTGCATATTTTGATTTTCTTTTCAGGGGTAGCGGGGTAGAATTTGAGAAGGTGGATTGCAAATAGGCACGTTGGGTCGTTTGCCGAGATGGGTCGAGCTCGCCAAACCACTCGGCAGTTCGCCTAATGACCCTATCTGCCCTTTAATTTCAAGCAATATGTGATTTTTTAGTCTGTAACTTTCGGCGAGAAGCGTAAAGTCGACGAAAGCTCTCGGCGACTCGCCGAAAGTATGCTTGATCGCCCTTATCTGTAACCCTGCACTTTTGTTGCACTGTAACTTTCACAGGAAAAGCCTTTGATCACCGAAAGTAGTTGGCAATTCACCGAAAGGGCCTTCCCATCGCTGACTTTCCATAATGTTTGAGCCAACCCCTTCAGCGGGCCCGATCTAGCTCACCAAAGATGTTCAGCGAGTCTGTCTGCAATAGATTTTTTGTGCTTAGTTTTATTTTCTCGTAGTCTCTCCTGATCTTTTGTAGATAACGTATAAATGTAACCATGCCACCTGAGAAAACAGCACATGGAATTAATATAAACGAAGGGCGATCAAATCTCCCATAGAAGAGAAGGTAAGAACTCCAACCGAGAGACAAAGGCAAAAGAAAAAACCACATAGCTAGGAAAGTAGATGCTGACACGCGAGCTGATTTTTTCTGAACCAGAAGATGAGGATCTTCTAATTCACCGAAGGAATAGACACAAAGCTAGACCTCCATCATCGCCCACCAGAGTTCCCTCAGCTGCCACCCCTCCTGAAACAGGTTCAGTGACAGCTCAGGCACCTCCAGTAACCCCCCCCCCCAAGTATCTATCGCTCCTCCACCACGATTGATAAACAGATTGAATGAAGATGGGGTACGAACCATCTAAGAGGAGCAATTGTTATTTACAGAGGTCCTGGAGAGCAAGTACCGCAGTGTCAGGGACCCCATCCACTACCATGAGTTCGAGCAGTTCACCAGGCCTCGAGGCCCCTACATTCCCTCCAGGGTTGGGTAATTTTATACAGCTTATGGGGAGTTGCTGCACAAAAGCAAGAAGAAGGCAAGCGAATTCAGACCGGTGAAGTCAGTCATGGTCAGAGGCAAAGAAGTTGGGTGCTTCACTAAATATATTATTACTATTCTGAATAGACCGCTGCACTTCACACTTTCTTACGAGGGGTTGCCCATTGCTCAGTCCCTAGATGACTTAAAGAGTTGGTTGGCTGCGCTGTTTTCGGACACCACCTCGAGGTGGATAGATGCAGGATCTCCTATTTAGAAGAGGGACTTGAGCATTGTTGCTAGGTTCTGGTTTGGCTTTATTAGCAACACCATAATGCCATCCCAGAACGAGTCTATTTTGCGCGATCCGAAAGCAGCCTGCCTTGGCTCTATCATGTCTAGGAGACGCATCGATCTTGGACTGCTAATTTCACAGGAGATGGCAATGAGAGACAAATAGAAGCAGACTTTTCTGCCATTCCCAGTCCTGATCACTGAGTTGTGCCGGCGTGCTGGATTACCTCGGGACACTACGAGGGATATTGAGGTCACCCCTTCATCCTCCACTGACATCCGGTCTATTGAGGCAGAGTACATGCGAGAGGAGGCTAACTAGTGGAGAGCAGTTATGGTAGATATTTCTCTGAATGTTGACGTTGACTCGTTACCTACAGAGGCATCTTCGCCTACTCCAGCATATGGGCCTTCAGGAACACCCACTCCTTCCTCTTCTTCACAGGTCCCAGGTGCTTCCTCCTCCTCCCTTCTTGTCAGGATTACTCAGGCTATGATGTTGAAAATAGGGAATCTGGCATATTAAGCAAATGTGAGGGCGACTTGATTGGAGAGATCCATCCCAGGGATGATGAAGTGTACTATCTTGGCGGCACTGACTCTTCTTAGGGTCTATGTTGATGATCTGTCTTCTAGAGTCACTGCTTGTGAGAGCAGACAGGTGAAGACATACGAGGTTTCAACTTTCAAGGCAGAAATAGCAGATTTGAGGAAGCACGTAGACTGTTTGAAGTCTATCGACTTCACTTCATTAATTCAAGGTGTAGATGAAGAGGATACTCATGAGACCTCGGGATTTCTCTGGCTACCACTAGATCAGTACAGAGGGATGACACAACAAATAAGGAGTTGGATGCAGAGACCAACGAAGACCAGATAGCGGTACATGATGACGAGATTAGAGAGAGACGAGATAAGAGCATACTTAGAGATTTGACAGATCTTTTGAAGGTGGTTGTGCAGCCTGTGATCCAGACATTGTCGACTGAGACATCCACAACATTTCCTACTGTATCTGGCACTGCTATTCCACCTGGGTTTTCTTCGGGTGCTGATGTCGATAATTAGAGTACCACACCGGGCAGTGAGACCCAGACAGATGGAGAGACTACATAGATAGGATCTTTTATTTACCTCCCTCTCTATCTTACTTACTTCTATTTTTGGATACTTTTATTCGCACTTGAGGACAAATGATTTTTGTTGGTGGTGGGGTGAGGCCACCTTTGTGCATATTTGTTATGTTTACACATTTTGGTTGAAATTTATAATTCTGTTAATACTGCATTTTTGTGGGTGTTTAAGCTTGTGGCTCCGTAATTTATATTGCAAAATAATTTTGACCCTTCCGAAAAATTTTGCCACCCCTTCTATGGTGAATGTGGCTATTCTTTGGCAAATTTGAGTATTGGTTCCGATCAATACTGATGACTTGAATAGTGCTCTTAATAAAAAAAACATGAATGTGCAGCTACGATGAGGCCAAGTGAAGTTGCATAGAAAATATGTGAACTCTTTGAATCTCGTTGTGACTAGCCACTTATTAAATTGAGGCTCTTGTGATGATCGTTGAACACTAGAAAAAGTGTGCAGTCTTGTTTGACTTTAGTGTTGATGCCTTGTGTGATGAGCTTACTATGAACCATGTATGACAACACCTAGAATTTTCCCCGTTGGTCCGGTCAAGTAAGTAATGTTATCTTTTGATATGATCTATGGCAACTTCGAAGACTGTGAGCCAATTTGGCATATACCTCTTTTGTGGCCTACCTTGTGAGTGTGTAAACCTCTCTTGAACAGCTCTTCAACCTTACCTTTCTTTGGAAAAAATTTGATGAAAACAATGACCCTTCTTTATCCATCACCCATAATCCTTATGAAGTTGTGGTTTGTTTGAATACCCAACTTATGCCAAAAGCCTAAGTTGGGGGTTTGGTGAAAAGAAGAGGGAAAGTCAAGAAGTGCAAGGAAAGGCTCCTCTAACCCATGGTGTTAAGAAAAATGGAACCCCACCATAAAAAAAATAGAAGAGACAAAAAGAAAAAGAATGAAAAAGAAAGGTTGTGGAATAAAGTTGAAAAGTACAAGAGAAATAGGGGTCCCAAACAATCAATGGGAAGTGAATAATAGGATGACTTATGAGCATTAAAGAAAATGATGAAGGAAGAGAAAAGTAAGTGTTGTGAGCATCAAATTTCATGAGGATGAAAGTCAGTGAGCCTAAATTACCATAACTTTAGAATAAGCCCCGTTACAAGCCTTCTAAAGACCTTTTTAATCTTGAGTGAGCTGAAACTAATGTCGATTGGAAAATACGGGCAAACCTATAGGTTAAAGCATGCATTGTGTTCTTCTTTTTTGAGTGTGAGCGTTTCAGTTTATTACGAAACTTTAAATTGCAAACCACTGTGTGTGAATATGGAATCATTCCTTGTGTGAGGGCATTTGAACACTTTTGTTGAGCTTGAACTTGCATTTGAAGCAAGTAGTGTGAGGATGAGATTCTTTGATATTGGTGAGTCACAACTTGAATGTTTGAGTGCACATTTGATCTTTGCAGAAGTAAATTGATTCTTGTTGTGTGCTTTCATGATTGAGTTTTCTGTAGCACTGTTCGAGACACCCTTTCTGAACGACTGAACTTAAATTTGCTTGAGGACAAGCAAAAGTTAAAGTTGGGGGTGTTGATGAGTCCACAAATTGGACTCATTTAGGGCTATGTTTTGATAGAATTAGTGTCGTCAAATCTATATTTTGTCTCAATATCTGATGAAAACCCTTAAGTTTCAGGTATTTGGAGTTCGAGGGAATGCATGCACACTACTTAGCAAAAAGGAACAAAGGCAGGTCAAACAACAAAAAAATGAAGATCTGCGAATCGCTAAATCCTTACGACGAGTCACCAAAAGGTCTTATCCTTGCCTTTTGTTCTAGTGTGCTGAGCCCTGAAGAGAAAGATGAAGTTGGCGATGAACTGGAGCAGTCAGAGTGTCACCGAGTAGTTCGTCGAAGCAGTACTATATCGCCCAATGAATCGAAGCACGAAGATGCTAAGGCTAAAGCAAAAAGGCGATGAAATCGACCAAAGGTGGATCGTCGAGTGTATCGGTGATCCCGACTAACTGCGCCGAGTGATCCGCTGCAGCACAAATTTTCAAACACTATAAATACTTATTTAAATTGTTAACTTAGTATGAAGTCATAGACAATTAGTATTCGGACTTAGAATATTTTCAATTTCAAGTTTTAGAGGGTTTTGGAAACTTTGTTCTAAGACCTTCAAGATTCAAAAGGTTTCAACTCCAAGAAATTGGATATGTAGCTCCAATATTCTTCACTCTTGACATATTTTAAGACTTAATTCTTCATACACAGTTGATGGAAACTAATATTGGTATTAATTTTTACCTCTTTTACTTGTCTAGCTAAAACCCCAATTCCTGGGGTTTAATTTTGTGAATATGTGATGAGTCCACAAATTGGACTCATTTAGGGCTATATTTTAATAGAAATTGTGTCCTCAAATGCTTATTTTATCTCAATATGTGATGAAAACACTTAGGTTTCAGGTATTTGATGTTTGAAGGAAAGCATGGACACTACTTCGCAAAAAGGAACCAAAAGGCTGAAAAGATCGAAGAAAATGAAGGCTTGAGGATCGCCGAAGGGTCTCACTTCACCTTTTTTTCCAGTGTGTTGAGCCCTGAAAGAAAGGATCAAGTTGGCGGAAAAATGGAGCAGTCGGCGCATCACCGTTATGTTCCGCGAGGTAGTAGTATATCGCCCAATGACCCAGAGCACGACGATGCTGAAGGATGGTGCAAGATGGCGATGAACTACATCAAGGGGCGAATCGCTGAATTGATCGGTGATTCCAACTAATGTCGCCGAATGATCCGCTGTAGTATAAATTTTTAAAAACTATAAATACTCGTTGAGAGTTTTAGCTTAGATGGGATTTTTAAGTGTAGATCAGATTTGTAATGTGAACCAATTAATATAATTGTAGTACTTTTTATTTTGCTTTGAGTTTGAGAGGGTTTTGAAACTTGAAGAAGAAGAGAGTTTCATCTCTAAGGATTTGGACCTGGTCTCTTGGATTTTTCATTCTCGGCCATTAATAAGACTCAAATATTCATACCCATTTGAATGCAAGTTCATTTAGGTATAAATTTCTATCTCTTGATGTGTGGCTAAAACCCCCAATTCTTGGGGTGTAATATAGCGAATATGGGTTAAGATTGTTGTTGGGTCTTGCTTGCTGATAGATTGATGTAGTTTAATGGTGAATTCGTCTAGTAGTTGTGGACGAATTTAAATAATTTGTAGTTGCAAATACAAGTTTATTTATGTATTTTCGGCTTGCTCGAGAGAGAGAGGTCGTGAAAGCAAGGTTACTAGATTGATGGACTAAGGAGTGGGTTGACATGAGGTTCAGCTCGTGAGAGTGAACCCTAGTCTCATTTCCTAACAATCAGCTAGAGACAGTGAGTGGGGTAAGGCACAGGCTGGTTTTCATGTGGCAAGTGGGTGTCCGAGAGGAACCCATTTGAAATGGGGTAAGTTGCTTGAGAGAGAATTTATTCCCACGTATCGCTTAGCCTAGTCACTATTACTCTATAAATATTCTATCTAAATAATGTACCTAATAATTTAGATTAACCCGTATTCTGATCACATCCCAATAATTCCCCTCTCATTCTTAGATTTCTTTGTTAATTTTTTCTATTATTGCTATAATTATGACAAAACCCCCATTGTTAATTGACACTTTTGTGTCCCCCATCAAATTACAATGTTTTCAATCATTAATGTCTTTAGCTACGATTAGGTAGAAAGAAATTTTATTTTTCTATAAATTCTCATAACCACTCCCTTGGATCTCGACCCCAACCCTTGGTTGTGTTATTATACTATTGCACAATCGTAGATACTTGCATCGGAAGTTGTGTTGTTGATTACGCAAACATCAAAATGGTGCCACTGCCGGGGAGTGGTGTTATTTGAGAATTTTTAGATTAGTAGAATTTTTGTTCTTATTTGTTGTAGTCTACTTACCTAATTTTCAGTTTTGTTTTGAGTGTTTGTGTGTTTCAACAGCCATATGAGTGTGAACGGCGAAAATAGATGTCGAGCATGCCATCCAGCGGGTTATGCTTTGCATCGCGACGATATTGATGATATCAATAGTGCGTAAAACCCTGCCCAAGTGGGTGAAATAGGTGCAATTTGCATGCCACATGCAGACGGGAGTGCAACATTTGAAGTCACTAGCACAACACTCCATCTCATACATTCAAGAGGCTTATATGGAGGGTTAGAGCATGAAGATTCGTATGAACATATACGAAGCTTCATAGAAGTGTGCCTCCCTCTATCATTCAAGTATCTATCGTAAGACTTCATATGGCTGTTCTTATTTCCATTATAATTAGCAGGGGAGGCCACAAAGTGGTTGGTCGAGCTTCTGAAGAACTCCATCAAGTCATGGGAGGAGTTGGTTACAACTTTTCATCAAAGATTCTTCCCTCCATCAAAGATGATGAAACTCAGAGACGACATTTAAAATTTTAATCAAAAGGAGGGCGAACCAATTCACGAATCATGGACACGATTTAAGAGACTTTTGCGAAAATGTCCAACGCATGGACTGCCTGTGATATATTGCTCCAATATTTTTACCGTACTCTGTATTCGGTTAATAAAGTGATAGTTGATCAGCTGGTGCAAAGAGGAATAATGTTACAATGATTTAAAGTTGCCTCATTCCTCTTAGATGGCATGACTAGAGTAAATCAAGCATGGTACACAAAAAATTACCATGTTTCCCACTGTCCTTCAGATTAACGCAAGAACAACTCGATAAAGAAAGGGAGAGGGACAAAACATCAAGAAGATGTTGTCTCAAATGGAAGTGATACACGAGCACATGAAGGGTACGTATGGAGTATTTCAAGTTGAGGAGGGTTCTCCTTCTAGTTACTTAATACCGGGGGAGAATCATGGTTGGAAGTTCAAAAGAGTTGGGGGGATTCTTCATCCGATTACTTAAGAACGGGGGAGAATCAGGGTTGTAACTCCAAAAGACATGAGAAGGATTTCCATCCACGCTATTAACAACGGGGCATAAATCAAGGTTGTAACCATTATAGGAGTGAAGAACAAAGGAGATATTGCCACCATTGGGCTGAGAAAGATGACCATAAGGAAGACCGTACTCAATTGAGTGAAAGCTTGAAACAAAATGGAGCGCAAGTAGTCCTGGGGTAAATAATCTATTGTAACTCATAGTTGATAAAGTTCATGGCTTTGATGATTTGCTAAAAGGAATGAGAAATGACTTTTCATCACTAAACAGTAAAGTGAATGCTCATACTGATTCCATCAAAACACTAGAAGATCAATTGGGTCTATTATCAACTCAATCAACATCCAAGACACTGATGGAAGATAATGAAAGGGGGCATGTTGTAGTTACCCGTAGTGGAAATATGGCAAAAGGGAATGTGAGGGGGATGAGCATCCTCGAGTGCGGGAAGAAATCCAGGGTATAGAGGAACAAGAATTGCCTAGTCCACAAAACCTTGCCAAAGAACCACAATAGGATGCACATCAACATGTTCAAGTTCCAAAAGTTAGGCACCCTTTACCTAAAATACCTCGACCATTTCCTCAAGGTTTGAAAAAAAAGAATGAAGATGAGAAGTTAAAAAAAAATTGTCAGTATTCAAGAACTTATCAATTAACCTTTCTCTGGTGGAAGCATTGTTGTAAGTGCCGAGATACGGAAATTTCATGAAAGATCTGGTTACAAAGAAAAGGATCTTGGAGTATGAAACGATTGAGGTGCCCCATACTTGCAGAGAAATTTTGACAAATGAGTCAATCACTAAGAGAGAAGATCCTGGGGCATTCACAATCTCGTGCATAATTGGCATGATCAAATTCGCTAAAGGTTTGTGTGATTTAGGAGCAAGCATTAATTTGATTGCCTATGCAATATACAAGCAACTTGGTTAGGGTGAACCAAAGGCAATCACAATGAGACTCCTTATGGCTGGTCAATCAAACAAGCACCCAGTGGGGATACTATATGACATATTGGTAAAGGTAGATGGGTTCATCTTTCCAGCTTATTTTGTGATCCTAGATTGTGAGATCGATGTTGATATTTCTATTATTTTAGGAAGGCCATTCTTAATTACCGGGAGAGCATTGGTGGATGTCGAAAGTGGGAAATTAAAGTTTCGTCTGAACAATGATGAGTTGACCTTCAATATCTGTAAATCCATGAAGCAACCAAACAATATCCATGTGGTGTCTGCTGAGGATGTTGTAGATGTGGCGGTGGCAACCGTGAGCCATTTAATGCACAAGAATGAACCCCTTGAATCTTTACTTACCAATTATGATGAATCCGAAATGCAAGGCTTTGAGGAAGTGGTAGCTTCCTTATCAGGGTTAGGAGAATATTCAAGGAATCAAATAAAGCCGGATATCGACCTGAGAAATAGAGAAAATCCTCCTGCAAAGCCATCAACAGAAGAACCACTGAACTTGGAGTTAAAAGCCCTACCCGCTCATCTCAAATATGCCTTTTTAGGAGCCAATAATAAGTTACCAGTGATTATCGCAACTGATTTTCTTGGAAGGCAGGTGATATTGCTGATTAGTAGGAATTTCTCCTGGCATCTATACTCACAAGATTAGGCTCGATAGTAAATGTAAACCTAGTGTAGAGCATCATAGGATATTGAACCCTCAAATGCAAGATGTGATGAAAAAGGAGATCATAAAGTGGCTAGATGCGGGAGTGATCTACCCTATTGCAGATAGTAACTGGGTGAGTTCGGTGCAATATGTACCGAAAAAAGGAGGTATGATAGTAGTCCCTAATGCAAAACGAGAACTTGTGCCGACAAGAGCAGTGAATGGGTGGAGAGTATGCATGGACTATCGAAAGTTTAACTCATGGACCGAGAAAGACAATTTTCTAATGGCTTTGACGGACCAGATTCTTGACCGTTTATCAGAAAGAGGGTGGTATTGTTTTTTGGATGGGTACTCCTGTTACAATCAAATATTTCGTCGAAAGACCAAGAAAAAACAACTTTCAGTTTCCCTTATGGAGAATTTGCATTCAAACGAATGCCATTCGCATAATGTAATGCACTAGAAATATTCCAGCGATGCATGTTATCTATTTTTGCGAATATGGTCGAACATTATATGGAGGTATTTATGGATGACTTCTTAGTCGTAGGGGACACGTTTGAGGAATGCTTGACACACTTTGAACAGGTGCACCAAAGATTCGTGGATACGAATCTGATTCTCAATTGGGAAAAATGTCACTTTATGGTGAAGTAAGGTATCGTTCTTGGGCACAAGGTATCGCAAAAGGGGTTGGATGTTGGCAAGGCAAAAATTGAGGTCATTGAGAAATGACCCCCACCAATTTTAGTGAAGGGTGTTCACAGCTTCTTGGGGCATGCAGGTTTCCACCGAAGGTTCATTAAAGACTTCTCTAGGATTGCACATCAACTATGCAAACTCCTAGAGAAGGAAGTGAAGTTCTATTTTGATGATGCTTGTATGGCCGCATTTAAGTGCTTGAAAGAAAACCTAGTATCCACACCAATTATCGTAAGTCTGGATTGGTCCGAATCTTTTGAAGTAATGTGTGATGCTAGTGGTCTGACATTGGGAGTAGTGTAGGGGCAAAAGCACAACAAGCTATTTTGCCCAATTTATAAGGCAAGCAAAACTCTGAATAGTGGCCAGCGAAATTATACTGTCACTGAACAATAGTTGCTCGCAGTGGTCTATGCATTTGAAAAGTTCTTGGCATACTTGCTAGGCACCAAAGTAATTGTACACACTCATCAAGCTGCACTCCGCTACTTGATGGTGAAGAAATATTCAAAGCCAAGATCGATAATGTGGGTGTTACTATTACAAGAGTTTGATTTTGAAGTTAAAGATTGAAAAGGCTGCGAAAATCAAGTTGCCGACCACATGTCGAGGTTGGAAGGATGGGAAGATATCGAGCATTAGGTCGATATAGACGACTCATTCCCTGACAAACAGGTGTTTTCTATATGTCTAAAACCTACACCGTGGTATGCAAATTTTGCAAATTTCATAGTCAATGGATTGATGTCGGATGAGCTGACCTTTTACAAACAAAACAGATTCATGTTCAACGTTAAAAAGTACTATTGGGATGCATCATAATTATTTCGAGAATGTACTGACCATGTTATTAGGAGGTGTGTTCCAGAAGAAGAAGTGGTAGAGATTCTCCGTTCTTGCCATGCATCTCGGGTGGGAGGTCACCATAGTGGTATTCGCACTGCCGCTAAAGTTCTTCAATGTGGTTATTACTGGTCGTTCCTATACAAGGATGCACTTTAAGTAGCGAAAAAGTGTGCTCAATGTCAGAAGCAAGACGGAGTATCTAGACGGCACGAGTTGCCTCTCAATACTATATTGGAAGTTGAGTTATTTGATGTGTGGGGAATCGATTTCATGGGCCCATTCGTGGGCTCATTTGGAAATAAATACATCTTGGTGGCTGTGGATTATGTCTCCAAATAGGTGGAAGCCATCACACTCCCAAACAACGAAGGAAGAAGTGTTGCCCAATTTTGAAAATGCTACATCTTCGCAAGATTTGGCACTCCTAGGGCAGTCATTAGCGTCAGGGGGTTACACTTTTCCAGTAGGTGGTTTTCAATGGCACTGAGCAAATATGGGGTGTAACACAAGGTAGTAACCCTATATCATCCCCAAACAAGTGACCAAGTCGAAGTGTCAAATCGGGAAATTAGAAGCATCCTAGAAAAGACAGTAAATACCAATAGAACTGACTGGTCCAGGAAACACGATGATGCCCTATGGGTATATCGGATAGCTTACAAAATACCTATCGGTATGTCTCCATATAAGTTGGCTTATGGTAAGGCTTGTCATCTGCCCGTCGAGCTAGAACACAAAGCATTGTAGGCATTGAAAGCTCTAAATTTGGAGTGGTCCAAAACTTCAATGGAGAGGGTCGAGAAGTTGAACGAACTGGATTAATTTAGACTCAGATCGTATAAAAGTTCAGCCATCTACAAAGAGAAGATGAAGAAATGGCATGACGCTCGGATACTTAAGCGGGACTTCAAGGTAGGAGATTGGGTTTTGTTATATAACTGTCGACTTAGACTCTTTTCCGGAAGCTCAAATCCAAATAGTTTGGGCCTTATAGAGTAAGGCGAGTGTTCACCAATGGTGCCATAGAAGTTGAAGATCAGGAAGGACCTCTATTTAAAGTGAATGGTCAACTTCTGAAATTATATTTTTGAGATTGTCAAGAAATTTCTTCGGTTGAAGTGGTGTATTTGGAAGACGCCTGAAGGCACTGCTGCATCGTGCCATGATGTTAACTAAGGCGTTGTTTGGGAGGCAACCCAAAACCCCTTTAACTCCTTTATTGTTTCTGGATAAAATAATGTTGTGTTGATTGGGTAGATGGAAGTGTGCAGAGTAAACGCACAGTGCAGATTGGCGAGCAACAAGTCCAATCGGAGAATCGCCGAGCGGGTTGCCGAATCAGAACTAGACCGCCGTTAGACTCCATACCATCTTGCATTAGAGTCTGTAAAACTCGGCGATCATAGGAAATTATTGGCGAACCACTGACTATGTCGGTGATCCCAACAGAGACCTCCATTTGGTCCCCCAACTTAAACCAAAGGTCCTGTAAATATCGGGGGAAAAGCTAAATAGTCAGCGTTCCACCGAGTGAGTAGGCGAGCTAGACTAATGTCGCCCAGTGGGCAAGAACCGAATGGTTTTTGCAGGCCAAAAGTTTAAAAGTTTCAACTTCATTCACTAAGTTATCTGTCCAAACTCACACCTGCACTCTATTTTCAATATCTTTACACTTTTGCTAGTATTTCATTTGGTTGATTTGTGCTCGGAGTTGGATTTGTTTACTTCTTTGCATTTCAGTCTTACCATTATCAGCATCAAAGGTTAGTTGCCTGACACTAAATATTATTTTATAGAATTTGTACTCATTTAAAATATTTGTGTCTTGTTCTTATTCATGCATGTATTAATCTCTAAATGTGTCTCAATTTGTTTTTAAGTGTTGAGACGCCGTCTATTTGTGCTTTAAGCAGAAGTATATTTTGTGGGATTGTGTTTGGATGTAATGGATCTGAGCTAAATCTCACTAGTGAATGTACTAAGTTTGTTTTGGGGGTTAGGTGGTTGAATTCGAGAAGTTGGGTTGAGAATAGGCGCGTTAGGCTATTTGGCGACCTAGGTCTAGCCCGCCGAACTACTAGGAAGTACGACAAATGCTCTCATCTCACTTTTATTTCTTGTGGAATTTGATGTTTAATGTTGTAAATTTCGGCGAGGATTTGAGGTAGCCAGAAGTACTCGGCGACTCGCCGAAAGTAGTCATGATGGACCTTTTTCTGCCCCCTTTGATTTTGCATGCATTTCAACTTTTGGCCTACTCACCAGACCTTTCGAGCCAATCTCTTAGATTCCGCGTGAAGATTTGTAGATATGGGGAAACCAAAAGTGGCCGAGAGAATTGTACGAGGCCAAGAGAAAACTAAAAGGAAGAAGATGAATGAGGAGGCCGCTACATCCAAAGGCAAGGCTACTACACCACCCACACCTGGTGGGAATAAAGATAAGGGAAAGAGCAAGGGAGTCAGGGAAGTCTATACATTTTCTGGTCGAATACCTATTTTAAAAATTCCAAGAAACCATATTGTACACTCATGGGCTTGGTAGTTCTATGTCGTCGTACATGCCTATTGGGTAAATTTGCAGGAAGTCACTACTAATGGACCTAACATAGTGGATGCATAAAAAATAACCCCAGTTCTTAATGCCTAAACCTTGAGCATGACCCCAAGCACTGATGCCCAGACAGATGGAGGGACTTCTTAGCCAGGATCCCTTTTTTGCCTCCCTCTCTTTATTTCTTTAATTTTCATTTGGATCTTTTGTTAATTGCATTTGAGGACAAATTGCTTTTATTTGTGGTGGGGTGAGGCCCACACCTTTTTTGTTGATAGTCGTGTTTGGGTTATATTTGGGTTGTTCTATATAAAATTGTGTTTATACTACGTTAATGTGGATGATTGAGCTTATGGCTCCTTTTGTTTTTAATCGCAAAACGATTTTGATCCTTCTGTAATTTTTTGAAGTTTCTGCACATTTTTGCCACCTCTCATGTGCTTAATGTGGTTGTTCTTTCACAAAATTTTGAGTCTCGGTTTAGATCAATACTGATGGCTTGAATAGTGCTCTCAATCGAACGAACACGAATGCGTGGCTACGATGAGGACAAATGAAGTTGCATACACAATATGTAAACTCTTTGCATCTCGTTATGGTTAGCCATTTATAAAATCGAGTCTGTTGTGATGACCATTGCACACTAGCGAAAGTGTGGAGTCTAGTTTGACTTCAGTGTCGATGCCTTGTGTGATGAGCTTACTTAGAACCGTGCATTATAGATCCTAGCATTAGCCCGGTTGGACCAATCAACTAAGTGATGCTATCTCTTGATATGATCTTAGGAAACTTCTAAGAGTGTGAGCCAATTTGACATATACCTCTTTTGTGACCTACCCTGTGAGCGTGTGATTCTCTTTTGAACACCCCTTGAGCCTTACCTTTCTTTGGAAGTAACTTGATGAAACCATAACCTTTCTTTATCCGCTACCTATAATCCTCTTAAATTGTTGAACTTGAACTTGCATTTGAAGAAAGTATTGTGAGCATGAGATTCTTTGATATTGGTGAGTCACCACATTTGATCTTTGCATAAGTATATTTAGTCTTGTTGTGTGCATTCATGACTGAATTTTGTGTAGCACTATTCGAGACACCCTTTTTGAATAGCCGAACTTGAGTTTGCTTGACGTAAAGCAAAAGTTTAAGTTGGGGGTGTTGATGAGTCCACAAATTGGACTCATTTAGGGCTAAGTTTCGGGATAATTACTGTCATCAAATCCATATTTTATCTCGATATCTGATGAAAACCCTTAAGTTTCAGGTATTTGGAGTTTGAGGGAAAGCATGGACACTACATAGCTAAAAGGAACAAAGGCAGCTGAAAGAACAAATAAATGAAGATCTGAGAATCGCCGAACCTATTCGGTGAGCCGTCAAAAAGTCTTATTCTCGCCTTTTGTTCCAGTGTGCTGAGCATTGAAGGGAAAGATCAAATCGGAGGTGAAATGTAGCAGTCAGCGTGTCACCAAGCAGTTCCCTAAAGTAGTACTATACCACCCAATGATCCAAGACGCAATGATGTTGAAGGCAAGAGCTCAGAGGTGATGAAGCAGACCAAAGGGAGGATCGCCCAGTGTATTGGCAATCCCAACTAACTGCGCTGAATTGCTCTTTTGCAACACATTTTCTGAATACCGTAAATACTAGTTCAGTTTTTAATCTTAGCAATCAGTTTTAGTTGTATTAAGTTTAGATTACAATTTTGAGAGACAATATTCTCTTTATGTTTGGAGAGGGTTTTTGAAGAAATTTAAGATTCAAAGGGTTTCAACTCCAAGATTTTGGATTTGGGTCTTGCAGATTCTTCACTCTTGACTTTTTTTAAGACTTAATCTTGCATACCTATTGATGGAAACTGAGATTGGTAAATTTTTTTATCTCTTTTACATGTTCAGCTAAAACCACAATTCTTGGGGTGTGATTTGTGAATATGGGTTAGTTATCTGTTGGGTCTTGCTTGTTGATGGTTTAATTGCTGTGTAAATGTGATTTCGTCTAGTAGTTGTAGAGGAACTTAATAAAATTGTAGTTGCAAATACTATTTCACCATTGTTTTTTCGGCTAGCCCGAGAGAGAGGTCGTAAAACTAAGACTAAATTGATGGCCGGTGGAATTAGGTCGACATGAGGTTCAGCTCGAGAGAATGAACCCTTGTCCTTCTCCCACACACTCAGCTTGAGAGAGTGAGTGGGCTAAGGTGGAAGTTGTGCTTCAACCGGCAACTCGGTGTTCGAGACAAACCGGGTTGATTCGAGGTAAGTTGCTCGAGAAAGAATTTACCCCCACTATAGTCTAGCCTAGTCACAAATATTGAACGAATTTACTGTCAAAAGCTTGTACCCAATAGTCTAGTTTAGCCCATATTCCTATCACATCCCAAGGATCTCGTCTCCATATTCGTATCACTCTTTATTTTGTTGATTTTTCTCTTTACTGGTTTATAAACCCCCCATTGATAATTGACACTCGTGTCAAATCCTTTAATCTATCTTGTCTTCATTCGATAAAGTCTTTAGCTACGGTTCACCTTAGCACTTTTTTTCTAAACCACTAATATTTAGGAACCGTTCCCTTGGTACTCGACCCCAACCCTTGGTTGGGTTATATTACTATTGTAAGATCATAGACACTTGTATCGGAAGTTGTGTCATGATTACGCAAACATCTAAGTGCCACCGGTGCCAGGGAGTGGTTTTACCTGAAATTTTTTGGTTAAGTTGAATTTTGATTTTTATAGTCGTAGTTTACTAACTTTATTTTTAGTTTTATTTTGCTTTGATGTTTTTGATAAAGGCAGATAACCTGAGCATGGATGAGGGAAATGGTAGCAACTTGGCTGAGACGAGTCAAGAAGTTGAGAGGGACTTCAAGTTATTCGCACTGGTAACTCAGTTGAACGAGTTGGCCACCAAAATACCAGAGGTGAAAAACCAGTGCAAGACCCAAGGGAGGTACATACCCCATCATGAGCGGAAATAGTCTACAAACAAGGAGAACAATCCTGTCGAGGACACACTCCAAATCATTCTCCAAAAGATCACCGAACAAGATCGAATGTTGGAAGAGATGAAAGAGAATATTGAAGTGTTGAATCAAATGATTTGCTCCCATTCTAGATCAATCCAGCAGATCAGGACACTCATTAGTTATGCAATGCCTCCTTTCCACTCAAATGAACTATTGGGGTTACCTAGTAACAATAGGACCAACCCCACCAATGTAGAATGAGTAAGGAATCACGCCGTGTCATGACGTTAACTAAGGCGCTTCTTGGGAGGGAATCCAAGGTTTTAAATGCTTTTGTATTCGTTTATAAATAATGGTGTGTTAGTGGTGCAGGTTTAAATGCTAAAATTGTTTGGAAAATGCATATTGGCGAGTAAAACGGTTAGTCAGTGAATCGCTGAAATGGTCGACATGCTCGATTTGACCAACCGTTTGAGTCCACAGAAGAGTAACTTGGAGTCTGTCAAACTCAGTGAGGCTTGGAGGAATTTGCCGACTCACCAACATGTTCGACGTTCACGATAAAGATCACCGTTTGGACACTCACTTTGACTGAAGGTGCTTTAAAACTCGGTGAGCCAAGTGACCACTCGGTGTGTCACCGAGTTAATCAGTGAGTGCAACTAATGTCACCAAATGGGCGCGAACTGGACTGTTTATGATGGCCAAGAGTCTTAAAATTTGAAATCCTTCACTTTCCCTCGCTTTTATTCTTCACAAACTCACACCAAGGTAGTATTTCCAATATTTTTATATTCCATTAGTATGTCAATTGTTGATTGGTGCTCGAAACTAGGATTTCTTTGTCACCTAGCTTTTCAATCGCGTTTTAATCGACATATAGGGTTGGTTTCCGAATCCCAAGTTTACATTCAAAAATTTTGTACTCACTTGCCATGATCGTACCGTGTTGTTGTGTGCTGGTCTTCTCTGATAGAGTTAGAATGCTTAAATGCCAATTTTAATTTAAAAATCTTGGCTGTATTGTTTTGATCATCAAATGCTAGTAATATTTGTGATTTTAAATGAATGAAATTGAATTGGGTTGTGGTTGTGTGATGTTTAGGTTGATAGTGTGAAGTCTGAGTAGCCCATGTTTGCACTAAATGACGAAAACTTCTCAATGATAGAGTGGGTAACACCACTCTTAAGACCAATATTGTCAAATGGCCATATTTGGAAAAATTGGGAAAAAGTTATTTATCCCGAGGTGATGGGTAGTATGGGTCTTGTTTGAATTCCATTAATTCACTCCTTGATTTTGGTTTTGGGGGTTGCAGGATTGAATTCGATAAGGTGGATTGAAAATGGGCACGTCGGGCCGTTCGACGAGATGTGTCGAGCTCACTGAATTACTCGGCGTTTCGCCTAATGTCTTCATCTCACTTTTTATTTCATGTTAAATTTGTGGTTTGAGTTTGTAACTTTTGGCGAGAAGCCTGAGGTCGCCGAAAGTACTCTTGATCGCACTTTATTTGCACCCCCAAAACCCTTGTTGTACTGTACCTTTCGACTGACAAACCTTTGTTCGTCGAAAGTAGTCAGCGATTCGCCGAAAGGCCTTTTTGTGACCGACTTGCTATAATTTTAAGCCAATCCCATTGGCGAGCCCGACTTAGCTCAGCAAAGTGGTTCGGCGACTTAAGAGTTTAATAATCAAACTTTCAAGATGTCGTTACCAACTCACGTCGAAATATTAACAAGAAACAATAAGATAACTAGAATACATTTAGGGGATTGACTAACCAATTGCCGAATTCAACTTAATGGGTGTACATTATTAACGATGATGTTAATTCATCGTGGTAAGAATGGACTATAAGTAAAATAATTTTCTCTCGAACAGTTGCCTTATTTACGTTGAGTTCTCTCGAACCTCAACACTATCCACAAACTAACCAGCCCACGTTCTCATCAAATCCACTATTTCGAGCGAGATTCAAAGGTTGGGTCTTGGGTTTCACTTTCTCAAGCTGAAACCATCAAGACCCACTACTAAGAATGCCAAAATATTACATTTGTTTTGTACTTCTCTCCCGAGCAAGCACAAAACTCTGAAATCTATCACACCAATGATGCAATAATGAAGTTAAACCACCATAATAATTTATACCCGCTTCAAATTAACACCAACATTCACTAATCGATAACACCCATTTAGTAGAATGCAACAATTGATCACATTGTCAAACCCCCAAGGTTAGGGTTTTAGCCAATCATGGTGAAAAGATGAAAATCAACACCTCAAAAGTTTTCCATAACTGGGCAAATGAAAATTGAAAGTTAAAATTAACTAAAATCTTTGCTATTACAAAATCTCCAAGAAAAACCTTACTAAAATCACTTAAAATCCACAATGGTAGTGTTTTTGCTCTCAATATTTTGTTCCTCTCATTTCTGAATACCTTCTCTCTCTTGCAGAAATAAATTTATGCAAGTATGATGTGTGGATGTTTGGGACAAATCAACGAGGTAAGTCGTGGTTCGCCGATCGTTCGGAGACTTGCTGATTTTCCTTCATATCGCTTTCATTTTTCACCTCTTCTTAGTCCAGCCATTGTAATTTTAGGCAAACTAGATCAGGGTTGCCGAGTGATTCCGCGATGCGCCTCTTTTCCTTTCATCTCGCCCATCAATAGTTATTTGGATCACCATCAAAACTTTTGGCGACCTGGTCATCTGTCGGCAAAGTGAATGGAGACACATCGACTGGAACTACTTCTTGCTGAAGCTACCCCTAATTCAGCCTCAGCATTCTGTAATTTTCGGTGGTAGAGTGACAACTTGGCAAGTTGTCGAGTAACATCGGCGATCATCAAGCTTGTTTTTCCCTTATCTTTTTTGCTTATGTTGTCTGTATTGCTCATTTTTGTCCTAGCTTTGCACCCCAATCTATGTATTTGAAGGTCACTGGTTTTACATCAGTTGTTGTCACCAAATAAGAATTTGAGGACACTAAATCTATATATATAAAGCCCTAAATGAGTCCAAATCCTGGACTCATCAATATGGTAGGAGGTGTAGATCTCCCATAGGTTGGTTTGAGGTGGGTGAAATTTCTCTAATAGGTCTCGTAATGGTTCAAGAGGCCATAGACAAAGTTTTAATCATAAGGGAAAAGTTGAAAATGACTCAATGTAGACAAAAGTAATATGTCGGTATGAGAAGAAGGGATCGAGTCTTTGCTGTTAACGATTGGGTTTACTTAAAAAACTCACCCATGAAGGGTGCAATGAGGTTTGGTACGAAGGGGAAGCTTAGTCCCCTGTATGTAGGCCTATATCAAATTTTTAGACGAGTTGGTAGGGTTGCTTATGAGTTAGATTTGCCAAATTTGATGACATCGGTGCATCTATTTTTCCATGTCTCTATGCTTAAGAAGTGTGTTGGAAATCCGACATCCATAGTTCTCCTAGAAGGATTAGGAGTTGGTGAAAGTTTTTCTTATGAACAAGTGTCGATTGAGATTCTAAACCTATAAGTCAAGATCTTGAGAAACAAGGAAATAGCTTCGATGAAAATATGTGGAGGAATCAACTACTTGAGGGTGCTACTTGGGATGCCGAGGCTAATATGATGTCCTGATATCCTCATCTTTTTTCTTCTACTCCTATTGTAGCTTTAGGTAATGAGCTCTTCTTGGGTTGTCCGTGTTTTGGGAGTCATGTGTTTTTATGTGTTTCCATGATTTCCTTATGTTATGCATGTACAGAAAAAAAACTTGTGTTTTGAAAGAAAATGAGTTTAAATAATTGATTTTCCTCATGTTGTTGTGAATTGAGTATGAGCTTCCTATAGACTTCATGAGATGAATTCATAAACAATCTTAGGTATGCATTTTGAGAGTAAATTTCATATAGGCACCATGATATTGTGTTGAGCAAGCTTTTAGCTTGGACAAGGTAGTTCCTCCTTGAACATTAAAAACGTTGAAATTTCATGCATAATGGATTGTTAGATGTAGCTACTTCTTCCTTGCGATGTGTTGAGTATGTTTAGCTTTAAGATAAAGTTCCTCCTTGGGTTTGTGAGGCACCACGGCTCATGGTAGGAATCACGGCTCATGGATCCTCACGTGAAGGGAAGGCAGATCATTGAAGGTTACGAGCTTAAGGGTCATTTCCGATTTTAATTATCTTAATATTATGTCCTTTTGGCTAATCCTAGGACCCCTATATAAGTCGTTTTAACCCCAATACTCTCCCATCCAAGTCATTATTTCTGAAACCACAAAGATAATAAAAGTTATTCCTCCCTAAAATATTTCTCTATCTAGAAACATAAAGAAGAAGAAAGGATTCAAGCTATAATTAAGGTCAAGCCTCAATTCATCCACTGAATTTAAGCTTTGGGCTTTTAGGTATGATAGTTTTCATCCTTGGATTCCTTTCATCCATGGAGTTCCCAAATTCCTCAATTTCAAAGATTAGAATTCCCCAATTGATTTAGGGTTTTCTTTAAATATCACGGGTTCTCAATTTTTTTGATTTAAACGATTGAATTATGATATCTTTGCATGAATTGATGAATTACAATGATACTATGATTATTACCCCCGTGAACGCATGTAATCCTCATGTTTTCAAGTAATGAATCATATGATGTGGGATTTTGATCTTCAAGGAAGAGTTTTATGAAATTAAGCATGTCTTGCAAGCATTACATGTATTCATGATGAAATTCATGTCTAACCCATATTTTCTCAGTATTGATGATTGAAAGTGGGTTTTGACCAGAAGATGCTACTTATGGAATTATGCATATTTCTTATGAAACTTATGCAAATGTTTTAAGGGTGCTTTGATAGTAAAGTAGCAATGATGATGATGTTGTTGTGTTGTTGAAGGGCATTCTCATAAACACATAACTAGCATGATGTGAAACGCTTTCTCACATATAAAGTATTCTTATGTTGAAAGGTTTTCTCACCTAATTTAATCAAAGAGTAAGAGTTATCCTAGTGAACTAGCTTAGATTTGGTCCAAGGGCACAATTCCATGAATAATGAAATCAAGTAAGAAATGACAATTCCGAGTGATTTCTGCTTACCACCGAGTGGATATTGATGATGAGATGGAAGCTCTCCTGATAAGAGGTCGGGGTTATACATGAAATATCATGAGATGGATTCTCTCTCGAGTAGAGGTCGGGTTTCTAGTGGCAATCTTCCTCTCCCTTAACTATGTCCCCCCATTGGTTGATTAGCTAGTGGATCCACTAAAGCTAGAAGTTGATGGTTCTACCTTGGCGAGTAGGGCAACCTGTCATGACCTAGGCCCGCACCCTGGATGTGACACGGTATACAAGACTCTAAAGAGCCTCATACAAGACTCATAGCATTCATAACATTCGATATATAGAAATAGTGTGAAATTAAAAACTTATTTAAATCCAAACATTCAAAAACTTCATTTTAAAACACAGCGGAAGTCTAAAGTCTCAAATGGCCATCTAAACAAAGTCTTGAAAAATAAAGAAGGGTCATGGCCCTTTACAATGGAAAAGTCTAATTATGTCTATTACATGAAAGAAAAGAAACATTTAAGAGTACTTGTCCTCGATCTATGAGGACATACCACTTGGTCATGGAGGATTATCAATCCAAGCACTTGTACTAGAGAGAAGTGATCACTTGCCGGTACCTACACTTGTAGTAAAATAAGAAAAATATAGGTTACCACACAAAAATGTACTAAGTATGATGACCATTGAAAAACATGCTTTAAAAGGGACATTTTGGTTAGAAACCATGCATTATGCCACTTTTTAGAAATATCATGTACAATAGTAAATGAGACATAAAATACAAGTATAATCATCATGCAAGTGATAACATCACATTTGGACAATATCAACATGTAAACCATTACCTTCACATTTAACCTTCACCTTAAGTAACCCTCATGCTATACCTTGTGCAATGTGTGGCTAACGTCCCATACCACCATCCACACTAAAGTACCACATTAAGGTCACCATAAGTGAACTTACCATTCATTCCTCTAACCTTTATACAATATCCATACATAAGAGACATAACATTTCATAAGGCATGACATGGGAAAATAACTCATAATACAACCCAAGTGTAGCATGCATCATCACATTGAGCATTTAAGAGTCAACATTATTCATTAACTTCATTAAGAGGACTTTCATACATTAGTCATTAAGATATTAGAGAACTCACTATGACCTTCTAAAATCCTACTCGTGCAATGCATGGATGGCATCCCATACTACAACTCATACTTCATAGAACTTCTGAAGAAACAATAATGAACATCTCACATGATGGGAATAAGCATTAACTGACATAGACTATGAGAGATAACCATTGAATCTGGTGTCATATGGCCCCACACCGTAAAAAGGTGTCCTACTTGCCTAAGGTAGAACTAGGTACATTTAGCTTGGATGGAATCCACTAGATAAAATCCTATGTGGGCACATTGTTATGGGATAGGAAGATGTTCATTGGAACCCTAGCCAAACATTGGGATAGTTTCCATCTTACCATATCCACTTGGTGCTTAGCCTCCATTCCCATAGAGTAGTTCATTCACATTTTATTATTATGCTTGAGAGGAATGCCATTGGCCTATCAACCCAAGACACATCATTACACATGATAGGAATGCCATAAGCCTATCAAATCATGGTACATTACATAGATACCTTATTGAATCCTCAAGAAGGGCCATGGACATTGGGTCTACCGATACAAGGTTCATCATTTCACACATGAGAGGGCCACCAACATTGGGTCTACTGATTCAAGGTTTATAATCACATTAGTTTCTAGACTCATCATGAAGGGCAACCAACACTAAGTCTTCTAGTTCAAGACATAGCATAGAATACTTCATCATTAATTAATTCATGAAAGGCTACCAACATTAGCTCTACTGATTCAAGACATTAGGATATGAGTCAAGAGACTTTCATTATACAAGAAAAAGAATCCTAAGCGTACCAATTCAAGATATACAATATATAGAAGACAACCCTTCACATTTCATCATCATCATTCATGATTGTCAAATTGATAAAAATCCTTTCAATAATGACACAAATACTTTCAAGACATGATCACCTTAACTTAATTAGATTCACATTCATACATAAGATAGCATGATAGTACTTCACTTCCTCATACTATGCCTTCAAGGCCATAATTCACAAATCATCAGCACACAAACAATTTACCATAATTAACGTATGGATATTTATACAATTCAATAACCCAAAGCAATTTAGACATATTCTATTCATAAGCTTTCATAATCATCAAACCCACTTCATAAAGGCACAATTTAGAAATTGAGAGAATTAATGGGTTCATAGAGTATTTTCATCATAAACCATCAATTAAACCTTAATACAATCATAATATGTCATTAATAACCATTTGAAATCGTTTGATGAAGGAACCCATGAGATTGAGTAAAACCCTAGGTTTTTCATGAACTTGAAAACTTTGAAAATTACTTTGAATTGGCTCTAGGGGTGAAAGCTACCCCTAGATGAAGGATCACCATACCTTGCTTGTGATTCCCTAAGAAATTTGGAGAAGAAGCACCTTAAATCCACAACCGTAGCTCCCACTTCTTTTTCTTCTTCTTTGGGAACTTTTAGAGAGAATTTTTTTGAAAAGAGGAGCTCTTTGGTTGATTTGGGGAAATAAAGAGTAACTGACTTGTTTAAAGACTTAAAACTATATCTACTACTTATATAAATTAACTAAAATAAACCCCACACTTTAAACAATTAAAATGAAACTACTCAAACACCCTCAACTTAAGGCAGCCCGTCAGGGACTAGGCCCAATTCAACGGGTTGTGAGGGGCACCACTGCTCATGGTGGTGCCTGTGGTCGCCTAGGCTGTGTGCCTCCCAACCTTAAAAATCCCTCAAGGTACAAAGGTAGGACGACAAGAACTCCCACGATCCATGTTCAACACCACAAGTCGTGGTGATGGTCGTGGTCTTGAGTTAGTAGCTCGGCCAAGCTGCCTTGCCTCCCCTTGAGCCCAAGTGATCTACATGACCACTTTGACAGACCGTCTAGGGCACAATGGCCCATGATGTTCCCCATGGTCATGACCACGAGCCGTGAAGTGGCTCATGAAAGAAAGCCTTGGATTGGAACTATTTTAGGGCTTACTGCCTAGACAACCACGGGTGGCACCACGACTTGTGGTGGCCACCACGGGTCGTGAAGACCCTCATGGGCTAGGAAGGAAATACCTAGGCCTAGTTTTAAGTAGCCTAGGTTCCCAAACCATGGCCTAAACCAAAAACCCTTTTCCCTTGCCCTTAACGCTTGACATTAACCCCCCACGTTTAGGCTCTAGTTTAACCTGCTATTTTCCGGGTCGTTATACAACCCTTTTTGGTGTGGGAGACACCGAGGAATCATGTTATAGCTTACATGGTCTCTATATCGATTAAGGATAATTCCCCACAAGTAATAATGAACTAAGGTTACTTCAAGAAGTATCGCATATTAGTTAAAATGTAGTGAAGATGATGTTAGCTTGCATTGACCATGATGTTATGACTTATGTCTTCTAAGTCTTTTATATCATGTTTTAGCTTGGACAATTGCATGTCATGAAATTAAATGTCCTCTTTACATGTTCTAAATGTTTTATGCATGGCTATCATACTTGGTACATATTTTGTACTAAGGCATACTCTTGTCTAAATTTTTCCCATATGCCGGGTTCGACAATCAGGGTCATGAGTTTTGTGGCTAGAGGTTGCTTTAAGATCTTTCTAAACTTTTGTGAGTCCTCATACTTCGAGGACGGACTTTCCTTGTTTTAGTTCTTTCATGTATTTCTCTTTTTTTACATGATATATAGGCAGGGACAAATTTCATTCTATTGTATTAGATGGCTATGATGAGAAAAGTTTATTAGACTTCTGATTTGCTTTTATAAAATCTTTTGGACTTGGACTATTGGTTTACTCTTATTGTTCTATTTATTATGTTATGAGAGCTATGTGGCTTGTATTGAGTCCTTCGGGGTTCTATAGGCTATGTTACAACTAGAGGGTCCTGAGTGTAGGTCGTCGCTAAATAGTATAAACCCAAGTAAGAGTTGAAGTCAATCCTACAGAGAGTGATACAATTGAGAATTCATTTGGGAAGTAAAATACATTTTCTAATCACTCTTAAGAGAGGTTTTGTAACATGAAATTAAATCACGAATTTTGAATGATTAATATCAAATTGGGGGTATTAGTAACAATTTTTCTGTAAGGAACACTTAACAAAGGGATTAATCAATTAGAGATCAGACCTTCGGAATGTAATCTGTCTAATTCGAGTTTCGCATAATTGGTAGTTCGTAGTTGCTTAAAGTTGTTGAATTTTAATAGGTTGGCTAGGTTTTGAATACAATAGTCATGTCTAGATAAACCATTACATTTCAAGTGAGTTATGTCGAACCTCAACAAGCTTATCATTACGAAACGATCCAATTCCTTAATTCACACAGTCTCTCGAACTAGGTTTGTAAAGACGCAATCAAACCCACTTTCTCAAGGTAGATTTTAAAGACGCTATCAATATTATTGTCAATCAATTGTTCTACTGTATTACCTCTTTATATAAGCAAGCATAGAGAGCTAAGCTAGAACTGTATTTGCAACTTCAATACATCAATTAAAGCATGAACAAATAATTGAACCCACTTCAAAACAACATCAAAATCAACATTTAACAACACCCATTAGCTAATTAATGCATTTAACTACTTGATTACACCCCTAAGGTAAGGGGTTTTAGCCAATCATAGATGAAAGTAAGAAATCGTCACCAACAAGATTTTCCATCTGAATGGTTAACAATCTGCAATACCCAATACTGGAAATAAAGCTAGAATCCTAAACTCTCAAATCGGAAATGCAAATCTCTTGTATTCAACAATGTGTAAAGTAAAAACACTATCAAAAGCCCATAAATACTAAATCTTGGAACTGGAAAGTCAAAACTCTTTTCTCTTCTTACAAAAAATTCAATTTATATGTTCCCAAAAATACAACACATAGTCAACTCAGTGGAGTTAGTCGGAGTTGCCGACCCATCAGATGATACGCTAAATTTCTCTTCTATTCATCTTTTTGGTTAGCTCCTCCATAAATTGGTTTGGAACTTTTGGCGAGCTTGGCTGTTGTCGTAATCCATTTTGCGGGTTGCTCAATACCTTTTTTTCTCGCCAACTTGGTTTTGTCCATGGACAACTCTAATGGAATTTTAGGTGAGCGGGAGGCTCACTCGGCGAGTCACCAATTGCCTTTTTCAAGCTCCATAATCTCTTTTCTTCTACTTTTTAAACTCTTTCGTTCCTTTGTGAATCATAATGTCTTTTCCGCACTCTTAAGCCTTAATTGATGAATAGAACGTGATTAATATCAATTATGACCATAAAATTGGTATTGAGGATACTAAATCATTGAATAATAAGCCCTACATGAGTTGAAATTCTTGACTCATCAACGCCCCCAACTTAAAATTTTAGTTTTCCTTATGTAAAATAGAAGATCCAGCAGGCCAATAGGGATGGATACAAATAGTACTACTTGAGACTCAATATGAATGCACAAATTTTTTTATCTATTCATGAAATGTTCAATCGTGTCCCAAAAGATTCAAAGTATAGCTAGCCATCATCTAATAAAGTTCCAGCTCATAATGCTCACATCAAAAGCAAAATTCATAGTCTAAAAGAGTATTTAAATGCCCTCATATCAATAATGATTACATGCTCTCACAAAGCCAATGAAAGATTACAATCTAAGGAACCAATATCAACTCTCACACTCTCGATGAGAAAAAATAGGCACGATTTTACCCAACACATTATTTGGCTCATGGAAGATCACAAAGGTCATTCATGGACTGTAACTAGCAGAGGGTAAAGGTATGATCATTTTGGCTTAGTGACTTCTACCTTCATGAAGCATGCTTCAAATTTCACTTCTTCTCCTTCTCTTCATGATTTTCATCTTCACAACCCATCCTTCGCATATTCAAACAAACTTTTTGTTATAGCTCATCAGACACCCCATTTATTTCCACAATGCACAATTTATACAAAAAATTAATTTCTTTTGTTTTCCATTCTTTTTTATATGGAGGGGATCCATCTTTGTTTTTTCGTCACAACTTCCCATGAATGAATTTCACAAACATCTTGCTCAATTTCTTTCCTCACTCTTACCATACCCTAAACTTAGGCTTTTGGCCTAAGTTGCTATTCAAACAAACCAATGATTCACAATGGTTTTAGGTGGAAAGGACAAGGGCAATTGTGTTCATGTTTCATCCAAAGAAAAGGTTAGGCTCAAATAGTGCAAAGGTAGGTTCACATACTCATACAGTGGTCACACAAAGGTATAGCAATTAGGTTCACGTTTAAAAAGATCATTTACTTCATTCACCAAAGTTCGTCAATTGAACCAACAGGGCAAGTTCTAGATATCACCATGCATATATTTCAAGTAAACCTCACTACACATGGAATTCAACACAATTGTCATTCATGAATCTATAAGTTAAGCTTGCGTGCAACGATCATTCAAAGAGTCACTTCGATAATCGACTAGTGACAACGAGATGCTAGGAGCTCACACATGACTTATGCAACCCAAATTCACCTCATTGAACTTGCAAAAACATATCGTTCATCAAAATCACTATTCAAGTCATCGGTATTGATCGAAGTCAACACTCAAATGTACAAAGAGGAAAACAATCACTCACAATCATGCAACTAAGAGGGAGACCAGTAAAATAAAACCATTATTTACATTGAAAGAGATCATGAGAGATCTTGACTCCACCAAAAAGAATAAGAAGTTTCCTCAATGCATATAAAAACTAAGTTTATTAAGTACAGGGGAAATAAGAGTCACTGAGTTAGGCAGCAATCCCGATAAATGTCACGCTGCCGATCCACTCGGCGTCTCACCGAGAAGATCCTTACGAGCTAAATTTTATAAAATGTCAATCTTCTGGTTTGTGAAAAAGGGCGAGACTCGCCTAGAGGGATCGGTGAGTCACTGCAAAGTGATAGCGTTGTCGCAAAATAATCTAGAACATTCCTCAATCATAATTCAGGAAGCGAAGTGCTTTGGTGATCTTTGTGAACGTTTGGTAACTCGACAAATGAGCCAGCCTCTTAACCAATTTCCATTCTTCCAAATTAAGGACTAGAACCTACATATTTAGCAACCGTTATTAATATTGAAAAAAAGGTAAAACTTGAGTTGCCACCGAATAAGCGCTTTAGTTAACATCGTGGCACGACATGGAATGCGTTCATGCATCTTCCAATACATCACTATCACTAACACATTTAGGAACTCTATAATGTAAAGCTTCAACCATTGCCCATTGACCTTGAACACTAACGCTTCTTTGTTTTGAACTTTTATTGCCCCATTAGTGAATACCTAATTTAGTTTGAATGGACCTGATCATTTGGACATGAGTTTACCTTGGAAATGTCTCAAACGGGAGTTATTGAGCAACAAAAGATCATCGACCTTAAACCCACGCTAAAGGATCTTGGCATTATGACACTTCATCATCTTTTCCTTAGAGTTGAATTTTCATAAGACCGCAACAAAAATTCTTCCATCACATGTAATTTGTTAACTATATCCTTTGCAGCGTCCCCCAATTCAAGTTCAATGTTTTCAACGCCCATAACACCTTATTTTCAAGCTCAATTAGGAGGTCACAATACTTGCCAAACACCAACTGATATGGTTACATACCAATCCGGATCTTGAATGTTGTGAGGTATGCCCAAAGAGCATCATCAAACTTTCTAGACCAATTAGCGTAATTTGCATAGGTTGTTTTTACCAAAATTCCCTTAATTTCATTGTTCGACACTTCAGTCTCCCTATTTGTCTGTGGAAGAGGATTTCAACTTTATGGTTAACTCCAAATTTTTTCCAACAATGTTGCAAACAACAGATACAAAATTGAGATACCACAGCACTAATAATTGCACGTGGAGTGCCAAACATTGTGAAAATGTATCGCTTAAGGAAATGTACAACACTTCTCCATTTATTGTTATGCAAAGATACAGTCTCTACCCATCTTAAAAGATAGTCAATAGCTACCAAAATATACTTTTTTCTCATATGAACTCACAATAGGATCCATGAAGTCGATTCCCAGACATCAAACAATTCTACCTCTAGAATAGGATTGAGATGTAGTTCATGCCATTTTGGCATTCCTCTTTGCCTTTGGAAGTGAACACAGTTTCTTACAAGAGAGTGTCAATATTGGTATAACACCAGCCAATAATAACTGCTTTGATGCACTCTAGCAGCCATATGCACTCCTCTATGATGCCCAAAAACCGGTGATGCGTGGAAAGCATCAAGAATTGCATTAAATTCAACCTTCGTTATACACCTTCTAATTATGTGTTCTGCACATTCCTGAATTAGGTACAGTTCATCCCAAAAATAATTCTGTGCATCAAAGAAAAACTTCTTCTGTTGGTAGAAATGCAGTACATCGTACCGGATTACGGACACCACATAGTTTGAAAAATAGGCATACAAAGGTGGAGTGCTATTTGACACAACCATCAATAACTCGTCCAGAAAAGCTTCATCAATAAATTTCTTACTGATTAACATTTCATGCACACCTCATCCAATTCCAGGCACAAACAATCGTTAGTTCGTATAAAACCCAAAAAATAGTTGGGGTTAAACCCATAGGGAGCGGTACGTGTTCAAATTCAAGTATGAACTACAAACATGGTCCAACTAGTTGTAGGAATATAAATTATTGAAAAGGACATGTAAACAAGTATAAGGGGTGAAATAAATGTCAAATGGGGGGTTTTTGGTTTGCAATTATCAGCTACAACACAATCAAACAATAGTAAATAATCAATATAGAGAGGAATCTCAGGATTTGATCGATTATGGGCAAATTTTGCTATACGGGTAATTGAAACTACTAATAAATAACTAAATTTCAATGGGTAGGCTAGACTATGAGTGAAATAGATTTCTCTCAAACAACTATCCCGATTCATGTGATTTCTATCAAACATCAACAAGCCTAGCAAATAAGAACAACCCACACCTTGATTCATCTACTCTTTCGAGCTAGATGGGTAGGATTGGGCTTAGGATTCACTCTCTCGAGCAGAACCCATATAAACCCAATACCTATAAATAATTAATCAAAAGCCTTGGTTCCAAAACCTCTCTCTCGAGCAAGCTAATAACACAAAATTAGAACTACATTTGCAACTACAATTCATTAATTAAAACTTAACTAATGATTAAACCTACTTTAATTAAGCATTTAAATTAGTAACTGCTAATACCAGTAAGCTAATTCAACCCATAATCATATAATCACATGTAACAACCCTAAAAATGAAATAGGATGAACTAGAGCTTGACATGTGTAGGGGTTAAACATCCGGGTACGACTCCCCAAGGACCACCCTAAGGGTCCTTGAGGAGGACCCTAAGTTTCAACCCCAAGCTGGAAAAAAAGGGTGATGTAAGGCCATGACTTACGGCTAGTAAATCCGTTGAAACCCCGTAAGTCTGCCTCCGTAAGTTAAGACTTTGCCTAGGCAGCCTTAGATCCCATAGCCTAGTCTCAGTCACCAACTACGGACCAGCAGAACGCTACATAAACCCACCTACGGTCTGTAGGTGGGGGGCTCATAAGTCACCCCTGCAATCTGTCAAGTTTCGGCCAACTTGAGGGGTGAGTTGGTAAATTGAGCCCACATTCCTATTAAGACATGGACAGTTATTTTATGTATTTTTAGGTAATTTAAGTATATTAAAAATAGAATTTCCCTATTTAGAATTCATTCTTCAAATAAAACCCTTCCCTCCCACTATGGTTCTTTCTTGAACTCAATTGAAGAACAAGGTGAAGATCAAGATAGTGGTCTACACCAACGCTATAATATCATCTAGTTCTACCTTAGGAAAGTAGAACACCTCTTTTCGGTGTGGGGGTAGAACACCGGATTCCATGTCTAGCTCTCATGGTCTATGTCGGTTAATGTCTATTCCCATCATGTGGGATGTGCACTCTAGTTATTGGATAGGCTCTACAACGTGTAGGTAGTAGTATGGGATGTTATCTACACATGGCATGATTAGGCTTTGAAGATACTAAAGTGAGTTCCCTAAGACTTAATGGCTAATGAGTGAAAGTCCTCTAAAGGAATGAATGTGTCCTAAATGTCTTAATGAAGATGTGGACTTATTGTCTAAATGAAATGATAAATGAGAAGCTTAAATTGATGAAATGATTACTTAGCATGTTGTTTATAAATGGAAAGGTTCTTGTCTATTGTAGCCTTGAGGGATATATAGGAGTGGTATGAAGAGGTTGTATGGGCGGCCACTTCATGTCTTACTTAGGTATGTCGTAGGGTAACTTTAGATAAAGGTCCTACGAGGTTGAAAGGCTTATTAATGTATGTACTTATGGGTAATATATGGTTCTTGCCTAAATATGATGTATGAGACTTTATATATTGAATGTAATGATTATTATGCCTTAATATCATGTTATGAAGATTTTTATCAAAAATGGCATACAAGTATGATTTGAACTCAAATGTCCTTTTTAGCCTGTTTTTGCATGGTCATCATACTTAGTGCTTAATTGTGCAAACCCCATTTTTTATTTTCTACAAACTGTAGGTTCCGGCAAGTGATTGCAATTCTCTAGTGAAGCTTGGGATTAGAAGTCCTCTCAAGACGTATCTTGGTATGTCCTCATATGTTCGAGGACAAGGATTCTATGTTTCTAGTTTTGTATTGAGACTTTTGTAATAGTCTTTAGTATTTTTGATTGTATAAAGGATCGTGACCCTATTTTGTTGTGTTTGTTCCATGATGGCCATGTGAGACTTAGTCTTCCATTGTGTCATTCAAAGATGTTTTAACGAGATTTTTAAATAGTTGATTTTAAAAAAAGTTTTTATTATGCACTATTTTTTATTGTCTATGCAATGAATGAGCTAATAGGCTTGTATTAGACCTTTTCGAGGTCGAGTACACCATGTTACGACTAGGGGGTGCTCTCAGGTCGTGACAAACTTGGAATCAAAGCATAAGCTTTTGGAAAATGGTTTTTAGGTACAAAGTCTCACAAGCCACGTCTAGTATAGTCTTGTTCATCGGTGTGAGTCGCGACACATCTATGAGCGAGAGGCTATAGGACGAATGAAGTTACACTTCTTTCATATTCTTGATGTCGTGCCTTAGAGTGTTGTTCTATAATTATCCTTTTCCAAATCCTTTCTCTTGTGTTTATAGGATATGAATACAAGGGCTAACCCTAGGAGAGCGGAAGAGGAGAATGGAGTTCCTTCCCAAGGTCTTCAAGGTGACCAAGTGCCTATAGGAAATCAAGAGAATGAAGTTCTGGTGGTTCCCCCAGCCATGACTAATGAAGAGATTAGGGAAGATTTTCTAACCTTGGCCCAAGCCATGACGGTCCAAGTAAATAGGGATGTGGGGCCTAGAGTGAATGCCGTGGGGAGCACTATGGCTTCCAAATTAAGAGACTTTGTGATGATGAATCCTCCTATTTTCCTTGGCTCTAGAGTGCGAGAAAATCCCAAAGAATTCTTCGATGATCTATATAAGATTGTTAATGTTGTGGGAGTTACTTCAATTGAGAAAGCAGAACTTGTCGCCTATCAATTGAAGGACGTAGCCCAAATTTGGTATACTCATTGGAAAGCCAATAGGCCAGTTGGAGTGGGTCCCATTGAATGAGAGTTGTTTAAGAAAGCATTCCTTGGTAGGTACTTTCCCTGTGAGAAGATGGAGTGTAAGGTTGAGGAGTTTATAAACCTTAGACAAGCTAACATGAATGTGCAAGAGTATTTCTTAAGGTTTACCCAATTGTCTAAGTATGCCCCACCCTTGGTGTCCAATCCTAGAGATGAGATGAGTCATTTTGTTACCGAAGTATTCGACCTAGTAAAAGAACTGTGCCATACGGCAATGCTTCATAATGACATTAATAATTCCAGGCTCTTGCTCTATGCTCAATATATTGAGGAGTCCAAGCTTAAGAGGGTGAATAGAAGTTTGAAGAGGGATAGGTCCAATGAACAAGATCAATTTAGATTCAAGAAGAGAGCTCCTTACAAGGATTCTTCAAGTGTTCGTAAGGCTAATGAGCAGAAAGGTAGTGGATCTGAATTTTCTAAACCTCTTTGTGCTACTTGTGGGAAGAAACATTTTAGGAAGTGCTTAGCCGGAACTAGTGGGGGCTATGGTTGTGGAAAACATGATCACCAAGTGAGAAATTGTCCTACTATTATGGCTACAGGAAGGGAGGCCAAGCAAACTCCTCTCCATGGCCCAAATCTTGATGTTCAAAAGAAGACTAGTTTCTATGCTCTTCAAGCTAACAATGACAAGGAAGCTAATCCGGATGATGGTGGCGGTATGTTATAGTTCCTTGTTTTGTGATGAGATCCTTATGTGTTTTTCATGTTGTCCTTAGTTAAGTTTTCTTCTAAGTAGGGGATGTATGTTGAATAATAAGGTTGTTGAGGGTGTTGATATCCTTGTCTCTTTCTTTCTATTCTTATTCAAGCTTCTGCCTAAGAGTTCCTAATAGCTTGTTGTATATTATGGAGTCATTTGTGAATTTAAGTGGTTGTAGATTCCTTATATTATGCATGTTCCATTTGAATTCGTGTTAAATGAGGAAATGAGTTTTCATGAATTGTGTTTTCCTCATGCTTATATGCATCTATGATGAGTTGCCTAAATGTTGCATGAGTTGACTTGTTGAGCATGCTTAGATGTGTTCTTGAAGATGTTGCATAATTTTTCTTCTATGTGAAAATTTCATAATGTGGTTAATGATGTTGTGATGAGCATGATATGAGGTGGAGAAGGAAGTTCCTCCAATGAAATAGGAAATGGTAAGGTTTGATGTATAAGGAGTTGATAGATGTATTACTACTTTCTCGAATTGCATGAAGTTGTTTGAGCCTTTTTATGCGGAGTTAATGTTCCTCCTAGCTATGTGTATTGTATATAATATTGTATGTATGATTGTGGGCTACTAATCTTGAGTTGTTACCCTTAATGTTTTAAGTGTCTTTTGAGGATGAATGTTCCCAATTGGGGGATAATGTAACAACCCTAAAACTGAAATTTAATGAACTAGAGCTTGACATGTGTAGGGGTTAAACGCCCAGGTACGACTCCGCAAGGACCACCCTAAGGGTCCTTAAGGAGGACCCAAAGTTTAGACCCTAAGCTGCCAAAAAAAGGGAGAACTACGACCATGACTTACGGCCAGTAAGTCCATTGATGCTCCGTAGGTCTGCCTCCGTAAGTCAAGACTTAGCCTAGGGAGCCTTAGCTCCCATGGCCAAGTCTCAGTCACCAACTACAGCCCAGCAGGACACTCCGTAAGCCCTCCTACAGTCCATAGATGGGGGTCTCGTAAGTCACCCTTGCAATCTATCAAGTTTCGGCCAACTTGAGGGGTGAGTTGGTAAATTTACCCCACATTCCTATTAAGACATGGACGATTTTTTGAATTTATTTTTAGGTATTTTAATTATATTAAAACTGTAATTTCCCTATTTAGAATTCATTCTTCAAATAAAACCCTTCCCTTCAACTCTGTAGAACTCCATTACAGGTCAAGGTGAAGATCAAGCTAGAGCTCTGGATTTTCAAGGGTTTCTTCTTCAGTTTCGTTTGGGTTCATCAAGTTTAAGGTATGGTGATCCTTTATCTAGGGTAAGCTTCACCCTAGAGTCAATTTCGAATTAGTTTACAAGGTTTTCAAAGTTATGAAAAACCCCAATTCTTACTCAATCTCATGGGTTCTTGAATCAAACAATTTCAATTGATAATTTAAGTTTATATTGATGTTTAATTGGTCATTTTAGATGAATAACTCTATGGACACATGATTTCTCTAAATTCCAAAATTTGTCTTATGAAGTGGGTTTCATGATCATGATTGAATGTTGATTGAATTATGCTTAGCTTGAATTGTATTATTGATTTCTATTGTTATCTTTACCAATTGATGGTGAATTGCTGGAAAACTGAGTAATTGTGATCATGGCTTTGGAGAATAGTTAGTTGATCTAATTTCATGATTATTGTAGAATTGTTCTTGTATGGTTTGATCCACTTATGGTGGAGGTGCTTATATATTGAATGTGTTGTGATTATGGCCATGAAGGCATTATATGGTGAATTGAAGTGTTAGCATGTTATTGTATAGATGGTTGTATAATGTGAAGGTGTTTATGTGATCTCAATGATAATCTTGTGTGTAGTATTATAGTATTGTGATGGAAAGTATGTTCTCTCTTAATGATCATGTATGAGGTTGATCTAATGTGAAAGGTCTTCCTAGTATTGTAAGGTAATCTTGCACATTGATTTTGTAGGCCTAGGGCATCGTCCTCCTTGTGTAATTGAATGTGATGTAATAAATGTATCTTAGGACCGGTAGACCAAATGTGGTATTCCCTCCATGAAGTGTGATTGATGTCTTGAATATGTAGACATAGTATAGGTTCCCTTTCATGAATGAATGAGTAATGACCTTGAATTGGTAGACCCAATGTAGAAGGCACCCTTCTTGGAAAGTCATAGGTTATCCTTAATGTACCTTGAATCGGAAGACCTAGTGAAAGGACCCTTTGTTGTGTAATGTAGATTGGGTCGGTAGACCTAGTATTGGTAGCCCTCTCAAGTACAATGAATGAGTTAAGAGGCTTTTATTAGACGTCTTCGTGGTCGAGTACGCCGTGTTAGGACTAGGGGGTTCTCTTGGGTCGTGACATCACACCCCAATAATTGGAGTTTTAGCCACACATCATAAAAATCAGGAAATGGTTACCAAATACATTCTCCATGATTTGGGTATATGCTCCAAAGTCTAAACAATGGTCCAAACCCACTTGCAAAATCTCAAAATTGAGTCTTCAAAAGCATCACAGTATACAATGGAATTCTAAAACTCAAAGAAAAACTCTCCTCAATGATAGCATGATATTCAATTTACAGTTCAAATTTTATTTATAGTTGCCCAAAATTTGTCCTGAAAGGCCATTAGGCGATATAAGTCGGCCTCGTCGAGTAGTTCGGTGATCTGCCCTTTGCTCTCTTCTATCGCCATTATGCGTTGGTTCACTACATCCCCAAGTCCTATAACTTTGGGCGATCCATCTTGTCATCATGGAACTGATCATCTATTTGCCGACTGCCCATTCTTTTCGCCGACTTTTTCTCTTCCCTCAGGGCTGGCACACTGGAACTTTAGGTGAGCTGAAGAGCAACTCGGCAAGTCGCCGAGTGGTCCTAGCGATCACCAGGCTCGCCTCTCTTCACTTTTTCAGCCTGTTATGCTTCTTTTTTACTATTAGTGTCCTTACCTTGCTCTTTAGCTCATGCACCTGAAAATCAATGTCTTAACATCAGTTTAAAGCATATATTAGGCATTTGAGGACACTAAAACTATAAAAACAAAGCCCTAAATGAGTCCAAATATCGGACTCATCAACACCCCCAACTTAAACTTTTGCTTTTCCTAATGTAAGACTCAAAATCAGCATTTCAATAGGGATGTCTCAAGAAGTGCTGCATAAGACTCAATATGATCGCACAATAAAATTTCAAACTAAACATACAATGCACAATTTTACACTCAAAGATTGAAATTGTGACTCACCATTATCAAACACGCTCAAGTTCACAATATGTGCTACAAAAAATGCAAGTTCAAGCTCAACAAAGGTACTCAAATGCCCTCACACAAAGATGATTCCACATTCACACACAATTTCTCAACAATTCGAAGTTCCGGAATCACATACAACGCTCACACTCAAAAAAAATGAACACATGCATGACTTCTCCATAGGCTTACCCTTATCTTCCAATCAACATTCGTTTCAAATCACTCAAGATCACAAAGGTCTTTTCGTGTCTTGTAACGGGGCTTAGTGTAAAGGTATGGTTATTTAGGATGGGTGGCTTCCACCTTCATAAAGTTTGGTTGCACATCACTTTCCTCCTGTTCTTTAATATTTCAAACATGCTCATAATCCACCGCACTAGACAACTTCATATAAACCACCGAATACCCCATTCCTTTTGAAATTTTCACTAGTTTATTTCATCAATTTTTCGGTCTTTTCTTTCCTTTCTTCTTTTTCATTTGCTTTTCTACTTTATTACATGGAGGGGTTCCATATTTTTAAAAATAGTCCAGCACGGGGGAATTTTTCACACTTCTTGACCTTCCTACTTTTTAACCACATCCCAACTTAGGCTTCAGGCCTAAGTTGGCTATTCAAACAAACAAAAACTTCATGAAGGTTATAGGTGATGGCATAAAAAGGTCAAACTTGTTCAAGTTTCTTCCAAGAAAAGGATAGGCTCAATGGGTGCTAAAATAAGATTCACACTTCTCAAAAGGGTGGTCACAAAAGAGGTATATTGTCAAATTTAGCTCACTCTTGAAAATTCTTGCCTAATCATTTCAATTATTAACTTCACTCAATCAATTGGACCAACATGGCAAGTTCTAGGTGTCATCAAATATAATGCTCAAAACAACCTCACAACCCAAGGGATTGGTACCAATATCAAACAAGACTCCACACTTTCTAGCTAGTGTGCAATGCTCATTACTAAAGACTCACTAGATATTCGGCTAGTCACAACGAGATGCTAAATGTTCACATATTGTCTATGTAACTTAGTTTGCCTAAACGTAGCCTCACATTAATTTGTTCAATAAAGATCACTATTCTAGTCATCGGTATTGACCACAACCGATCCTCAAATTTTCAAAATAATAGCCACAATCACACATAAAAGGTGGACAAATTATAAAAAATTGATTAAAACCACATTTTAAATTCAAAACAATGGGCCACAAGCTAAAACATCCGCAAGATCAAGATCACAACAATATATATATATATATATATATATATGTATATATATATATATCAACAAGATAAGCCCAATATTCACAAAACAAAATCAATATCACAAGAGGTAGGTATAGAAATACCTCACCCCACCCAACAAAAATAAGCAGTTGTCCTAAAATGCAAATAAATATTGAATAGTCAATAAATAACAAACAGGGAGGTAAAAGGTCATCTTATAAGGCTAAACCTGGGGTGAAGCCTACATCTCTGGCACTCTATTTGTCGGGGCATCAGTGCTCGGTGTCACATCAACTTTAGCTCCACTAGAGATCACCATAGAAGTATCCCACAAGAAGGTTTGAAAAGCAGAATATACCATAGAATCTTCTAAATCGATCATGCTCTCATAGATAGTCTCCTCTTGAACACCGACTTGCTCCTCATCTGTCTATGCCTCTAACTTAGTAGCAGCAACATCAGCCCTAATATATTCTCCGGTGGTAAACGTAGGTGCCTCAGAAGAGGCTGGGATATCAGCCCTCGGGTCATTAAGGATATCTACAAAGCCAAAATGTAGGGACATATATTTGGACTTCAGTTGGTCCACATCCTTCCTCAACTCAACAACATCGGCCATCAATGTCGTCACCTCCTCAATAGAACAGTGTCCCTTCTCACAAACTTCTACTCTCTCTTAGAGGGCCTAAATGGAAGCCCTGAGAGGCATCAATACAACAACAAGAGCTCCCTTAATCATCCCAGGAATAACGACCTCTAGTCGGGAGGAACGCACATTAGCTGAGTGGACTTGGTGCCCCGTCTTGAGAAGAATGGTGTGGCTGATTAAGGGACCAAAGAACTACATAGTTAGGGTTTTGAAATTAATGCAATAGATTGAATATTAACATACTAATGTGATTTGGATCATTCTAAGAGCTAAGAACACAATAATTCTAACATTCACGAAACCCTAGGTCTAGTCATAACAAAGGAATAAAGAAACTGACTGAACACTAGGGACCTAATGGGTGAAAGGAACCCACTAGTGAAATTCCACATACCTGCTGATGAATTCCATGGAGAAATCTTTTGATTTCCAGGCTAAAACTAATGAAAACATGTTGCGTTCTTCAACTAGGGTTGGTCAACCTTTTACTCCTCTCTTGCTTCTAATTTTCTAAGTTTTGATTAATGATATGACTTAGGTAGGTTCTAGTTATGTTTCTAGGCTTAAACTGACTCAAACCATGGAATTTAGGGTTAAAACGACGAGGTTTAGAAGTTTAACAAAGAAGGAAAAGATCAAAATACCACTAACTTAAAGCTGCAGACGGACTGACCACGACCATCTTCACGAACAATAAAAGGGACCACGGACCGTGATGTCGGTCGTGATCTTCACTTAGACTGAAGGCCTGAGGGTCTAGCTTCATGGGCGCTACCACGGACCGTGAAAGTCCTCATGGTCTTCACTTGGGCTAAGGTCTGGTTGCTCGGGATTTAAGGGCTACTAGATTAGTTTCCACGGACCCTCCCACGTCTCGTGTGAAGTATCACGGACCGTGAAGGTGTCCATGATCTTCACTTAGGCGTGGGGGTCTAAGGAACTGGTGAGGGGGCTACTGGTCCAACCTTCACGGGTGATACTACGACCCGTATAGAGGACTACGGACCATGAAGGTCCTTGTGGTCCTCACTAAGGCTTGGAGGTCTACAAGTTAACCCATCACGGGCTTCACCACAGCCCGCCATCAAGATCATGGGTCATGAAGGTGATCGTGGTCTAATCCTAGGCTATGTGACTTCTACGTCATGATGACGGGCAGGTCTACTGACCGTGGACCCTCTAACGGTCTGTGAACCATTCCGACGGTCCACTACACCACGTAAATTTCTGCATTTTTTTCTGGGTATTATTTTCAAGGTATTACAATATCTCCCCCTTGAGAACATTCTTCCTCGAATGAAGACTAAATTAGTTGAATTGGAGGGAATGAGTTGCAAACCCTACAAGTAAAAACTGAAGGCTGAATTTCTAACTGAACTGAGTTCCCAAATAGGCAAATACGCTAAAGATGCAAGTACAGACTGAAAGAATCATGATACTAAGACTGAATTTATGCATAAATGACAGAAAAACTGAAGAGGAATTATTACCTCAAGCTGGAGTGGAATCGAAAGGAAATAGGTGAGGATACATGGCTTTCATGGTTGCTTCTTCTTCCCAAGTAGCTCCCTCTACGGACTGACTCCTCCTCCAAACCTTGACTGAATCGACTTCTTTGTTTCTCAATCTTCTAACCTGACGATCAAGAATCTCAACTGGTACATCCTCATAAGAAAGTCTATCTTTTACAACCACACTCTCTAATGGCACTACGAATGCTGGATCACCCACACACTTCTATAGTAGTGAAATATGAAAGACCGGATGTACTGCTGCTAAATCTGCTGGAAATTCCAACTCATAAGACACTTTACCAATCTTTTTCAAGATCTTGTAAGGGCCTACATATCTAGGACTGAGTTTCCCTTTCTTGACAAATATCATCACCCCTTTCATAGGTGACACTTTCAGGAAAACCCAATCATCAACTTGGAACTCTAGTTCCCTTCTCTTCACATCTGCATAGGACTTCTCGCGACTCTGGGCTGTCTTAAGTTCATCTCTAATGAGTTACACTTTCTCCATAGCTTCAAGAACCAAATCTGGCCCTATCAAGGCTGCTTCACCCATTTCAAACCAACCAATAGGAGATCTACATCTACACCTATACAATGCCTCATAAAGGGCCATCTGAATGCTGGAATGGTAGCTATTATTGTAGGCGAACTCTATAAGAGGAAGGTGATCTTCCTAACTACCCTTGAAATCGATCACAGAAGCTCTCAACATGTCCTCTAAGGTCTTAATGGTACGCTCTGACTGCCCATCCGTCTGCGGATGAAATGTTATGCTAAGAATAACCTGAGTACCAAGACCTTTCTGAAATGACTTCCAAAAATGAGAGGAAAACTGAGGACCTATATCTTAGATGATAGACAAAGGTACCCCATGCAACCTACATACCTCATTAATGAAAATCTTGGTGTAGTTGTCCGCCGAATCTGTAGTCTTTACCACCAAAAAGCGTGAAGACTTAGTAACTCTGTCAACAATCACCCAAAATGGAGTCATGCTGCCTTCGAGTGCGAAGTAAACCTGTAATAATGACCATGTTGATCACTTCCCACTTTAAAGTAGCAATGTCCTTGCGTCATACCTCTAGGTTTCTGATCTTCCACCTTGACTTGCTGGCAATTAGGGCACTTGGCCATTCCACCAATAAACTTCCCGTAGATCACGGTACATCTTACTGGTGCCTCGATGAATAAAATATCTTGAGTTATGGGCCTCTGCAAGAATCTGTTGTCTCAACTCACCCACCTTAGGAAAATATAATCGACCCTGATAGCGAAGTACACCATCTCCCCCTTGGGAGAAAACCTCCACTCTCTGCTGATGGATTGCACTATTTAGCTCAAGCAATATTGGATCATTGTCTTGCTTTTCCTTAACCTCCACTACTAACGAAGATTCTAACCCGTTCTGAACTGTTACACCACCATCTAATATGTCATAAAATGAACTCCTAAGTGAGTAAGTCTTGTGAACATATTTTGCTAGTTCCTTTCTTTCTTCCTCAATGTGTGCTACACTACTTATAGATAGTCTTCTAAGAGAATCAGCTACTACATTGGCCTTACCAGGATGGTAATGCACACTCATATCATAATCCTTGAGGAACTCTGGCCATCTTCTTTGGCGAAGATTCAACTCTTTCGGTGTGAAAACATACTGAAGGATCTTATGGTCTGTGAACACATCTACATGATCACCATATAAGTAATGTCTCCAAAAATTAAGTGCAAACACCATTGCTGCTAGCTCGAGGTCATAAGTTGGGTAGTTCTTCTCATGCACCTTAAGCTGTCTAGAAGCATAAGTTATAATCCTACCTCACTGCAATAACACACACCCTAGGCCGACTCTAGATGAATCACAATAAATCACCTAACCGTCTGAACCATCTTGTAGTGTCAAGAAGGGAGTCGTAGTCAACCTAGTTTTCAATTCTGCAAAACTTTTCTCACAATTATCTGACCACTTATACTTGACATTCTTGTGAGTTAACTTAGTCAATGGAGAGGCTATGGATGAGAATCCTTCCATGAACCTTCTGTAATAACCCACTAGACCCAAAAATTCTTGATATTCGTAAGAAAGGTAGGTCTAGGCCATTGTTTCACTACTTCTATTTTCTGGGAATCTACTCGAATCCCTTCACTAGACACTATATGCCCGAGAAAAGTGATTGACTGCAACCAAAATTTACTGGCGATCTTTGAGAGTTTGTAGGACAACCCTCAAATGCATTGCACGTTCTTCCTCATTTCTCGAGTAGATGAGTATATCATCAATAAAGATGGTAACGAACAAGTCCAAATACTACTTGAACACTCTGTTCATCAAATCCATGAAAGCTGCAGGAGCATTGGTTAGTCCAAATGACATAACTATAAATTCATAATGATCATACCGAGTTTTGAAGGTTGTCTTCGGAATGTCACTATCGCTGACTCTAAGCTGGTGGTAACCGAATCTGAGGTCTATCTTTGAGAAATAAATAACACCTTGAAGTTGGTCAAACAAGTCATCAATCCTAGGGATGGGATACTTATTCTTGATTGTGACCTTTTTCAACTGTCTATAGTCAATGCACATTCGGAGAGAACCATCTTTCTTCTTTATGAACAACACTGGTGCACCCCACGGTGAAATACTAGGTCTGATGAAGCCCTTATAACGTCTTTTAACTGCTCTTTCAATTCCTTAAGCTCAGCTAGAGCCAATTTGTAAGGAGGAATAAAAATAGGCTAGGTATCTAGAAGGAGGTCAATTCCAAAGTCTATTTCCCTTTCGGGAGGAACTTCAGGAAGATCTTCTAGAAACTCATTGACTAATGTAACTCACTCTAGAATTGGGGTTTTGGTGATTGAATCTTTAACCCGAACTAGATGATAGTGATACCCCTTAGAGATTATCTTTCTGGCCTTAAGGTAAGAAATGAATCGACCCATAGGCGTTAAGCTACTACCCTTCCATATTAGAATGCTATCAATGTCTACTATTTCTAACTCTACAAGATCTTCGGAGGTTACTTTTTGAGAGACTATGATAGGGCAATTTTTGTATACCCGTCTAGCTATAACTGGTTCACCGACTGGAGTAGAGACTCAGAAAGGTTCTAAGAGAACTTCTGGACTAATACTGAATTTGACTGCTATAAAAGAAGTTACAAATGACAAAGTAGCCCCTGGATCTAACAATGCATAATCATCAAGAACAAAAACTCGTAATCTACTAGTGACTACATCATGAGAATCTTCCTGATCTTGGTGAGCCTAGAGAGCATTCAACCTGTTCTGGCGCTGACCGCCACTTGTACCAGATGAGTTACCTTACTGAGTCGGGCGACCTGTTGGTGGTCCTGAAGTTGCAGACTGATCTCTACCATTATTACCTCATTAACTCCATCTAGAAGGACAATCGTTCAACCCATGACAAGACTGACCACACCCAAAGCATCCTTCCTTTGCTGTAAGACACTCGCTTGAATGGTTCTTACTACACTTCGGATAAGAGGGGTGTGTTCTAGTGCGTGAAACACTACCTTGAGTATTAGTGCCTGATACTCTACCTTTCTAATCGTTACGGAACTTGGATGATGGATCACTAGCTGATGAAAGTACTGGAGTCGAAGACCTCTGCAGAAACTGCGCGAGATTTCCACCATCCAATTTCTGTTGAAAATAGTCATAGTTGCCTGTCCTTGCTTTCTTACTCTCCTTAGCATGCTCCAAAGCCTATCACCCTCAACCTACTGAGCATGAGTCATGAGCTTAGAGATACTCATATTTTTCAGCAACATAGCATTCTTACACTCTGTTTTCCCTAAGTCTGACACTCCATAAAGAAACTTATTCATCTGAACCCTGGATTCAACATCCATGTGAGGATCATACCTACAGAGTTGGGTAAACTTGAGCCCATACTCTTGGACTGTCATGTTACCTTGCCACAAGTTCATAAATTCTTAGGCTTTTGCCTCCCTTACCTCTCTTAAGAAATCCTATCCAGAAAGGTCTCACTAAAGCAATCCCAAGTAATAGGAGTTGCATCTGTACCCCTGTTCTCCTTCCACTGAGTGTACCAAATATGAGCTACATCCTTAAGTTGATACTATTCTAACTCAACCCGATAATTCCCAGTTACTTGCATCACTTCAAAGATCTTCTTAACCTCATCAATGAAGTTTTGGGGATCCTCACCAACCTGTGATCCTAAGAACTCTGGTGGATTCATTTGAACAAAATCCCTCACTCTAGCTACAACTGCCCCAACATTAACATTTTCCTGAACTGGAACCCGCTTATTATTCTGGTTGGCCACACTCTAAGCCAATATCTGAATGGTGTTCTTGAACTCTGCATTAGACATTTCTTTATCAGAGACTGGAGGAGCTGCGTTTGCGTTCCTGGCGTTAGCTCTACGAAAAGGCATGATCACTGAAACATAGAATGCCGAATTATAATGGAAGAAGATCATACCTTACCACTATAAGAGTAACAAAGAAATTGAAGTTTTTCCTAAAACACCTAGAACCCTCCTTTTCATCAGGTGTGGTGCACTTCACACCCATGAAAAAGACTCTACTTAGTGCGGCTTTACAGACATCCTAGGACACTTAAACCTAATGGTCTGATACAAAGTTTGTCACGCCCTGAGCTAACTCCCGAGACGTAGACAAGGGACCTAGGATCACGAGTGACCCCAAGTTAACCCTGCTGGCATAATCGTAAGCATACTAGAGATAAACTGAATAATAAAACTGATGCGAAAACATAAATATCATGATGATGAAAGTGATGGGGAATACCATCCTATAACTAAATATATGAAATTTTAGAGTTTAATACAAGATAGAAATATCAACCTCAAATACTAAGTTGAATCTAACTATATCTGAAATAAGCCCTAAACTGACTAGAAATGCTTGGACAAGCGCAAAACTGAAACTAAAGACTAAAATATTGAAAATATAACATGACAATTGTCCTTGAAGAATGAGGACCCACCACTAATGCTGATGACGTGGAGATCGGGAACTGATCTAAGCATGATCTAACTCCTAAGGTCCTGAACCTACATCATGAGAAGATGTAGCGCAATATATGCGTCGGTATTTGAAAGGTACTGAGCATAAGGGACATAATAAAGATGAAATAAAAATAAAACTGAACAAATCAATAAAGTAATAAAATAATCTGAACATGATATAGATGCTGAAATACTGAACATGACTAAACTGAATGCAATGACCAAGTTATAACATGCTGAGACTAAGTACTGAAATGTGGTCAGTGTAATCGAGTCTGACTGAACTGTGAGAGCTACTAATAATCGATAATAAAACCACATGAGCTAAATGTGGAGTTCTATGTATACGCCCCAACGAGAGGACCCAATATACCCTGCCAGAGGTATAGAGGCATGCTAGCGTGATCACTAAAATGATGTCCATAGAGGGGACTTACAACCTACGTGGCTAGTAGTTTTGGGACAATTTGGGTACACTGAACCCTAGTCCAACTCGTTATTATGCTACTCCAATTGGATTAAGTGATTAACCCATTATGATTAAATTACTGTGATATATTAGATAGCTCAAAATGACATGCAAACTGAGAATGCGCATAAATAACTAATAATGACACATTTCAAACTGAGGCATGTATATCCAAAATATCTCACCTAGCTTGTGTTATCAAGAACTAAAGAACTACATAGCTAGGGTTCTGAAATTCATGCTATAGATTGAATATTAACATACTAATTTGATTTGGATCATTTTAACAGCTAAGAACCTAATAATTCTAACATTCAAGAAACCCTAGGTCTAGTCATAACATGGTAATAAAGAAACTAAGTGAAAACTAGGGACCTAATGGGTGAAAGGAACCCAGTAAGGAAATCCCACATACCTCCTGATGAATTCCAAAGAGAAATTTTTTGATTCGAGGCTGAAACTGATGAAAACTTGTTGCGTTCTTGAGCTAGGGTTGGTTAACTTTTTTCTCCTCTCTTGCTTCTAATTTCTATGTTTTGATTAATGATTTGACTTAGGTAAGTTCTAGTTATGTTTCTAGGATAAAACTGACTAAAACCACAAAATTTAGGGTTAAAATGATGAGTCTTAGAAGTCTAACGAAGAAGGAAAAGACCGAATACCCTTAACTTAGAGCTGAAGACGGACGAAGCACGACCATCTTCACGGACCGTGAAAGGGACCACGAACCGTGAAGTCGGTTGTGATCTTCAATTAGACTGAATGTTTGAGGGTCTAGCCTCACGGGCGCTACCACGGCCCATGTGAAGGACCATGGACTGTGAATGCCCTCGTGGTCTTCACTTGGGATGAGGTCTGGTGGCTCAAGATTTTAGGGCTACTGGATTAGCTTACACGGACCCTCCCACGACCCGTGTGAAGCACTACGGACTGTGAAGGTGTCCGTGATATTCAGTTGGACGTGGGAGTATAAGGACCTAGTGAGGGGGCTACTGGTCCAACCTTCACGGGTGTCACTATGACCCGTGAAGGTCCTCGTGGTCTTCACATAAGCTTGGAAGTCTGAGGGCTAGGCTTGGGGGTCTACTAGTTAACCCAGCATGGCTCGTCATCAAGAACACATGTCACGACCCAAGCCTAGGGCCTAGACGTGACATGGCGAATGAGGAACCCGAAGGAACCCCAAACAAGCCTCTCAAACTTGTCATCACACTTCATCGGTCGCGGAAGTACAATCAACATTAATTAACGGGAAATAGGGACTAA